>JAGTTF010001072.1:0-22474 GCA_019095985.1 Streblospio benedicti | reverse complement strand
ACGTGAAATTATGCGAATACATACTTATGATACATGGTTGCAAAGCTCAGAGTGTCAGCTGCATCCTGGTGCAATCGGGGACGCGATAGTGGCAATATTAGCTGAGATATTTAACAACAAGCGAGGCCATTGCTTGCAAAAAACGCCTGAATTGGAGCGCGCACGTGCGCGTTATTGGTTTTTTACGTACAGAAGTAATATCGATAATCCCCCCCCCGACCACACGTTTTAAAGCTTACATTGTGAGCTTGAAGTCGGTGTAATTGGCAACGGTGTGCTGTAAATATCCAGCGAGTTATTACGCTTGGAAGCTGGAGACGTGTGCAGAAGTTTGGAATTTTGACATTTTTGACTAGCACACGGGCGCTTTATGGCTTAATTTCGTATTCGAAACGCCTCGCATCTAATCGCAAACAGCGATGCCCAAAAAGCTGAAACTCCAAGCTACATTTTGGTACCAGTTAGAATATGATGGTGCAAAACGTGGCCAAGTTATGAGCTTATGAAGTTATGATGAGCCCCGAAGACGTGAGGAGACTCGATGCACGTTTCGCTGTGCAACCCCCCCTTGTCGAGGCGATAACTCGCTCAGTTTTGGTAGTACGTGGACGAAACACAGCTGGTTGTGAAGCTGAGACTGTCAGCTCGACATCCATGGCCAGCACACACCCGTGCAGGGCGTACCAAGAGAGAAGGAAAAGCAGCAACCTGTATATTTTTTTTTTTTTTTTTTTTTTTTATAAGTCCGAACAGGTAAAATTGGGCGTACCGCCGGGGCCCCGGGGCATTTTTCAAATTTCAGACAGAGAAGAAGAGTCCACAGTGCAAGGGGGGTTTGCGGCCAGGCTGTCACTGAAAAGTGGCGAGGGTCGCCCGGCAGCTGCCCCCTAGTACCATACAAATTAAGTAAAACTACTAACTACTACTGCTAAATTAACTTAACTTAACTATGAATTGGGCTCTACATAATATTGATATTACTCACTGTGGACTCAGGGTTTGTTACTACTACAGGGGTCAGGGGTCAGGGGTGAGTAGGTGAGCCGGTGGTGAAGTCCGCGTCGTCATCCGTCTTGTTGCTTGCTCCTTAGATCCAAATCACACAGTAGAAATCATATATCAATGCTGCAATTGCCCATACATGTAAAGTTTAGCATAATTCTGCCTTATTCTACAATCGCCTGCCCTCAAGGAGACACCCGGCAGACCTCTGATGGCCGGATTCTACACGCCCCCCACCCTCTCAACAGCAGTGCAATACAGCAGACACGCCCCACTGGCTTGATTCTTAAAAAAAACAAGTTTCACTAATTAAAAGATAAAAACACAACGTTCTCATTGCAATTGCCATTGATAGTGTGCATATAACATAGTGATTAGCTGTTTTTTTCTATCAAAATGCATGGTGAATGGTGGCAACATTTTTGTACATAGGCTTCATCATGACAGTCCATCCACACTGGGGGGGGGGGGGGAAAGAACATCAGTGTACAGTGTGTGAGACATCATTCAGTGCATATAACGTGATTATAACTGTTTTTTTCTATCAAAATGCATGGTGAATGGTGGCAACATTTTTGTACATAGGCTTCATCATGACAGCAGTCCATCCACACTGGGGGGGGGGGAAAGAACATCAGTGTACAGTGTGTGAGACATCATTCAGCCAAAGTCAACGTGAAAAACAACTGAAAACCCACCTGCTATTACGAATTCATACTGCAGGTGAGAAACAGCCTATATGTTGCGTTGTGCAATCACACTGTCTGACACCTGACGCTGTATTTAGCTTCACCAACCGTGCGGCGAGCCTTGATCCTCCGACATACACCCACTGACTTCGTATGTTGGGCAGCACGTTGTTAATCTATCAGGATGCTGCATTGTGTCCGCCGAGCCACTTTTGTGACAAGATATTCTATACAAGAATTCTAATGGTGAGACTTTTGCATACTCGTGTAATGTGCAACCATTGCAGAAGTTCCATGTGAGCATCACTGGCCGCATTGACATCGCCGTCAACAGCTTCCCATACCCATACTGTGGAGCGGATGAAGACCACATCACCGTCTCTGTCAAACTCCATGGTGCTGCGCGCGTTTTTTAATCAGAAAAATCATTACGTGAAATTATGCGAATACATACTTATGATACATGGTTGCAAAGCTCAGAGTGTCGGCTACATCCTGGTGCAATTGGGGACGCGATAGTGGCAATATTAGCTGAGATATTTAACAACAAGCGAGGCCATTGCTTGCAAAAAACGCCTGAATTGGAGCGCGCACGTGCGCGTTATTGGTTTTTTACGTACAGAAGTAATATCGATAATCCCCCCCGCGACCACACGTTTTAAAGCTTACATTGTGAGCTTGAAGCCGGTGTAATTGGCAACGTTGTGCTGTAAATATTCGGCGAGTTATTACGCTTGGAAGCTGGAGACGTGTGCAGAAGTTTGGAATTTTGACATTTTTGACTAGCACACGGGCGCTTTATGGCTTAATTTCGTATTCGAAACGCCTCGCATCTAATCGCAAACAGCAATGCCCAAAAAGCTGAAACTCTAAGCTACGTTTTGGTACCAATTAGAATATGATGGTGCAAAAAGTGGCCAAGTTATGAGGTTATGAAGCTACGATGACCGCTGAAGACGTGAGGAGACTCGATGCACGTTTCGCTGTGCAACCCCCCCTTGTCGAGGCGATAACTCGCTCAGTTTTGGTAGTACGTGGACGAAACACAGCTGGTTGTGAAGCTGAGACTGTCAGCTCGACATCCATGGCCAGCACACACCCGTGCAGGGCGTACCAAGAGAGAAGGAAAAGCAGCAACCTGTATATTTTTTTTTTTTTTTTTTTTTTTTTTAAGTCCGAACCTATAAAATTGGGCGTACCGCCGGGGCCCCGGGGCATTTTTCAAATTTCAGACAGAGAAGAAGAGTCCACAGTGGGGGGGTTTGCGGCCAGGCTGTCACTGAAAAGTGGCGAGGGTCGCCCGGCTGCCCCCTAGTACCATACAAATTAAGTAAAACTACTAACTACTACTGCTAAATTAACTTAACTTAACTATGAATTGGGCTCTACATAATATTGATATTACTCACTGTGGACTCAGGGTTTGTTACTACTACTACTACAGGGTCAGGGGTCAGGGGTGAGTAGGTGAGCCGGTGGTGAAGTCCGCGTCGTCATCCGTCTTGTTGCTTGCTCCTTAGATCCAAATCACACAGTAGAAATCATATATCAATGCTGCAATTGCCCATACATGTAAAGTTTAGCATAATTCTGCCTTATTCTACAATCGCCTGCCCTCAAGGAGACACCCGGCAGACCTCTGATGGCCGGATTCTACACGCCCCCCACCCTCTCAACAGCAGTGCAATACAGCAGACACGCCCCACTGGCTTGATTCTTAAAAAAAACAAGTTTCACTAATTAAAAGATAAAAACACAACGTTCTCATTGCAATTGCCATTGATAGTGTGCATATAACATAGTGATTAGCTGTTTTTTTCTATCAAAATGCATGGTGAATGGTGGCAACATTTTTGTACATAGGCTTCATCATGACAGTCCATCCACACACTGGGGGGGAAAGAACATCAGTGTACAGTGTGTGAGACATCATTCAGTGCATATAACGTGATTATAACTGTTTTTTTCTATCAAAATGCATGGTGAATGGTGGCAACATTTTTGTACATAGGCTTCATCATGACAGCAGTCCATCCACACTGGGGGGAGAAAGAACATCAGTGTACAGTGTGTGAGACATCATTCAGCCAAAGTCAACGTGAAAAACAACTGAAAACCCACCTGCTATTACGAATTCATACTGCAGGTGAGAAACAGCCTATATGTTGCGTTGTGCAATCACACTGTCTGACACCTGACGCTGTATTTAGCTTCACCAACCGTGCGGCGAGCCTTGATCCTCCGACATACACCCACTGACTTCGTATGTTGGGCAGCACGTTGTTAATCTATCAGGATGCTGCATTGTGTCCGACCGAGCCACTTTTGCCTATACAAGAGCCACTTTTTTCCATGTGACAAGATATTCTATACAAGAATTCTAATGGTGAGACTTTTGCATACTCGTGTAATGTGCAACCATTGCAGAAGTTCCATGTGAGCATCACTGGCCGCATTGACATCGCCGTCAACAGCTTCCCATACCCATACTGTGGAGCGGATGAAGACCACATCACCGCCGTCTCTGTCAAACTCCATGGTGCTGCGCGCGTTTTTTAATCAGAAAAATCATTACGTGAAATTATGCGAATACATACTTATGATACATGGTTGCAAAGCTCAGAGTGTCAGCTGCATCCTGGTGCAATTGGGGACGCGATAGTGGCAATATTAGCTGAGATATTTAACAACAAGCGAGGCCATTGCTTGCAAAAAACGCCTGAATTGGAGCGCGCACGTGCGCGTTATTGGTTTTTTACGTACAGAAGTAATATCGATAATCCCCCCCGCGACCACACGTTTTAAAGCTTACATTGTGAGCTTGAAGTCGGTGTAATTGGCAACGGTGTGCTGTAAATATCCAGCGAGTTATTACGCTTGGAAGCTGGAGACGTGTGCAGAAGTTTGGAATTTTGACATTTTTGACTAGCACACGGGCGCTTTATGGCTTAATTTCGTATTCGAAACGCCTCGCATCTAATCGCAAACAGCAATGCCCAAAAAGCTGAAACTCTAAGCTACGTTTTGGTACCAATTAGAATATGATGGTGCAAAAAGTGGCCAAGTTATGAGGTTATGAAGCTACGATGACCGCTGAAGACGTGAGGAGACTCGATGTACGTCGCTGTGTGGCTAGCCTCCCTTGTCGAGGCGATAACTCGCTCAGTTTTGGTAGTACGTGGACGAAACACAGCTGGTTGTGAAGCTGAGACTGTCAGCTCGACATCCATGGCCAGCACACACCCGTGCAGGGCGTACCAAGAGAGAAGGAAAAGCAGCAACCTGTATATTTTTTTTTTTTTTTTTTTTTTTTTTATAAGTCCGAACCTATAAAATTGGGCGTACCGCCGGGGCCCCGGGGCATTTTTCAAATTTCAGACAGAGAAGAAGAGTCCACAGTGGGGGGGTTTGCGGCCAGGCTGTCACTGAAAAGTGGCGAGGGTCGCCCGGCTGCCCCCTAGTACCATACAAATTAAGTAAAACTACTAACTACTACTGCTAAATTAACTTAACTATGAATTGGGCTCTACATAATATTGATATTACTCACTGTGGACTCAGGGTTTGTTACTACTACAGGGGTCAGGGGTCAGGGGTGAGTAGGTGAGCCGGTGGTGAAGTCCGCGTCGTCATCCGTCTTGTTGCTTGCTCCTTAGATCCAAATCACACAGTAGAAATCATATATCAATGCTGCAATTGCCCATACATGTAAAGTTTAGCATAATTCTGCCTTATTCTACAATCGCCTGCCCTCAAGGAGACACCCGGCAGACCTCTGATGGCCGGATTCTACACGCCCCCCCCTCTCAACAGCAGTGCAATACAGCAGACACGCCCCACTGGCTTGATTCTTAAAAAAAAAAAGTTTCACTAATTAAAAGATAAAAACACAACGTTCTCATTGCAATTGCCATTGATAGTGTGCATATAACATAGTGATTAGCTGTTTTTTTTCTATCAAAATGCATGGTGAATGGTGGCAACATTTTTGTACATAGGCTTCATCATGACAGTCCATCCACACTGGGGGGGAAAACATCAGTGTACAGTGTGTGAGACATCATTCAGTGCATATAACGTGATTATAACTGTTTTTTTTTTTATCAAAATGCATGGTGAATGGTGGCAACATTTTTGTACATAGGCTTCATCATGACAGTCCATCCACACTGGGGGGGAGAAAGAACATCAGTGTACAGTGTGTGAGACATCATTCAGCCAAAGTCAACGTGAAAAACAACTGAAAACCCACCTGCTATTACGAATTCATACTGCAGGTGAGAAACAGCCTATATGTTGCGTTGTGCAATCACACTGTCTGACACCTGACGCTGTATTTAGCTTCACCAACCGTGCGGCGAGCCTTGATCCTCCGACATACACCCACTGACTTCGTATGTTGGGCACGACGTTGTTAATCTATCAGGATGCATTGTGTCCGCGCCACTTTTGTGACAAGATATTCTATACAAGAATTCTAATGGTGAGACTTTTGCATACTCGTGTAATGTGCAACCATTGCAGAAGTTCCATGTGAGCATCACTGGCCGCATTGACATCGCCGTCAACAGCTTCCCATACCCATACTGTGGAGCGGATGAAGACCACATCACCGTCTCTGTCAAACTCCATGGTGCTGCTGCTGCTGCTGGTTTTTTAATCAGAAAAATCATTACGTGAAATTATGCGAATACATACTTATGATACATGGTTGCAAAGCTCAGAGTGTCAGCTACATCCTGGTGCAATTGGGGACGCGATAGTGGCAATATTAGCTGAGATATTTAACAACAAGCGAGGCCATTGCTTGCAAAAAAAAACGCCTGAATTGGAAATTATGCGAATACATACTTATGATACATGGTTGCGCGTTATTGGTGTTTTTGGTGCGTACGCGAAGTAATATCGATAATCCCCCCCGCCTGACCACACGTTTTAAAGCTTGTGAGCTTGAAGTCGGTGTAATTGGCAACGGTGTGCTGTAAATATCCAGCGAGTTATTACGCTTGGAAGCTGGAGACGTGTGCAGAAGTTTGGAATTTTGACATTTTTGACTAGCACACGGGCGCTTTATGGCTTAATTTCGTATTCGAAACGCCTCGCATCTAATCGCAAACAGCGATGCCCAAAAAGCTGAAACTCCAAGCTACATTTTGGTACCAGTTAGAATATGATGGTGCAAAACGTGGCCAAGTTATGAGCTTATGAAGTTATGATGAGCCCCGAAGACGTGAGGAGACTCGATGCACGTTTCGCTGTGCAACCCCCCCTTGTCGAGGCGATAACTCGCTCAGTTTTGGTAGTACGTGGACGAAACACAGCTGGTTGTGAAGCTGAGACTGTCAGCTCGACATCCATGGCCAGCACACACCCGTGCAGGGCGTACCAAGAGAGAAGGAAAAGCAGCAACCTGTATATTTTTTTTTTTTTTTTTTTTTTTTTTTATAAGTCCGAACCTATAAAATTGGGCGTACCGCCGGGGCCCCGGGGCATTTTTCAAATTTCAGACAGAGAAGAAGAGTCCACAGTGCAAGGGGGGTTTGCGGCCAGGCTGTCACTGAAAAGTGGCGAGGGTCGCCCGGCTGCCCCCTAGTACCATACAAATTAAGTAAAACTACTAACTACTACTGCTAAATTAACTTAACTTAACTATGAATTGGGCTCTACATAATATTGATATTACTCACTGTGGACTCAGGGTTTGTTACTACTACAGGGGTCAGGGGTCAGGGGTGAGTAGGTGAGCCGGTGGTGAAGTCCGCGTCGTCATCCGTCTTGTTGCTTGCTCCTTAGATCCAAATCACACAGTAGAAATCATATATCAATGCTGCAATTGCCCATACATGTAAAGTTTAGCATAATTCTGCCTTATTCTACAATCGCCTGCCCTCAAGGAGACACCCGGCAGACCTCTGATGGCCGGATTCTACACGCCCCCCACCCTCTCAACAGCAGTGCAATACAGCAGACACGCCCCACTGGCTTGATTCTTAAAAAAAACAAGTTTCACTAATTAAAAGATAAAAACACAACGTTCTCATTGCAATTGCCATTGATAGTGTGCATATAACATAGTGATTAGCTGTTTTTTTCTATCAAAATGCATGGTGAATGGTGGCAACATTTTTGTACATAGGCTTCATCATGACAGCAGTCCATCCACACTGGGGGGGAAGAACATCAGTGTACAGTGTGTGAGACATCATTCAGTGCATATAACGTGATTATAACTGTTTTTTTCTATCAAAATGCATGGTGAATGGTGGCAACATTTTTGTACATAGGCTTCATCATGACAGCAGTCCATCCACACTGGGGGGGAAAGAACATCAGTGTACAGTGTGTGAGACATCATTCAGCCAAAGTCAACGTGAAAAACAACTGAAAACCCACCTGCTATTACATCAGTGTACATTCATACTGCAGGTGAGAAACAGCCTATATGTTGCGTTGTGCAATCACACTGTCCTCCGACACCTGATCAGGATGCTGCATTGTTAGAGCCACTTTTGACAAGATATTCAATACAAGAATTCTAATGGTGAGACTTTTGCATACTCGTGTAGCCAGAAGTTCCATTCACTCCTCCGACATACCACCCATACTGTGGACTTGAAGACCACATGTCCATGTTGGGCAGCTGCTGTTTTTAATCTATCAGGATGCTGCATTGTGTCCTCCGGGCCCATCACCATTTTTTGACAAGATATTCTATACAAGAATTGCACAATGGTGAGACTTTTATTGTATACCTTGTAATGTGCAACCATTGCAGAAGTTCCATGTGAGCATCACTGGCCGCATTGACAATGGATGCGCCGTCAACAGCTTCCCATACCCATACTGTGGAGCGGATGAAGACCACATCACCGTCTCTGTCAACTGTCAACTCCATGGTGCTGCGCGCGTTTTTTAAAAAAACCCTCAGAAAAAATCATTACGTGAAATTATGCGAATACATACTTATGATACATGGTTGCAAAGCTCAGAGTGTCAGCTGCATCCTGGTGCAATCGGGGACGCGATAGTGGCAATATTAGCTGAGATATTTAACAACAAGCGAGGCCATTGCTTGCAAAAAACGCCTGAATTGGTTGCAAAGCTCAGAGTGTCAGCTGCATCCTGGTGCAATCGGGGACGCGATTATTGGTTTTTTACGTACAGAAGTAATATCGATAATCCCCCCCCCGACCACACGTTTTAAAGCTTACATTGTGAGCTTGAAGTCGGTGTAATTGGCAACGGTGTGCTGTAAATATCCAGCGAGTTATTACGCTTGGAAGCTGGAGACGTGTGCAGAAGTTTGGAATTTTGACATTTTTGACTAGCACACGGGCGCTTTATGGCTTAATTTCGTATTCGAAACGCCTCGCATCTAATCGCAAACAGCGATGCCCAAAAAGCTGAAACTCCAAGCTACATTTTGGTACCAGTTAGAATATGATGGTGCAAAAAACGTGGCCAAGTTATGAGCTTATGAAGTTATGATGAGCCCCTGAAGACGTGAGGAGACTCGATGCACGTTTCGCTGTGCAACCCCCCTTGTCGAGGCGATAACTCGCTCAGTTTTGGTAGTACGTGGACGAAACACAGCTGGTTGTGAAGCTGAGACTGTCAGCTCGACATCCATGGCCAGCACACACCCGTGCAGGGCGTACCAAGAGAGAAGGAAAAGCAGCAACCTGTATATTTTTTTTTTTTTTTTTTTTTTTTTTTATAAGTCCGAACCTATAAAATTGGGCGTACCGCCGGGGCCCCGGGGCATTTTTCAAATTTCAGACAGAGAAGAAGAGTCCACAGTGGGGGGGGTTTGCGGCCAGGCTGTCACTGAAAAGTGGCGAGGGTCGCCCGGCTGCCCCCCCCTAGTACCATACAAATTAAGTAAAACTACTAACTACTACTGCTAAATTAACTTAACTTAACTATGAATTGGGCTCTACATAATATTGATATTACTCACTGTGGACTCAGGGTTTGTTACTACTACAGGGGTCAGGGGTCAGGGGTGAGTAGGTGAGCCGGTGGTGAAGTCCGCGTCGTCATCCGTCTTGTTGCTTGCTCCTTAGATCCAAATCACACAGTAGAAATCATATATCAATGCTGCAATTGCCCATACATGTAAAGTTTAGCATAATTCTGCCTTATTCTACAATCGCCTGCCCTCAAGGAGACACCCGGCAGACCTCTGATGGCCGGATTCTACACGCCCCCCACCCTCTCAACAGCAGTGCAATACAGCAGACACGCCCCACTGGCTTGATTCTTAAAAAAAAAAAAGTTTCACTAATTAAAAGATAAAAACACAACGTTCTCATTGCAATTGCCATTGATAGTGTGCATATAACATAGTGATTAGCTGTTTTTTTTTATCAAAATGCATGGTGAATGGTGGCAACATTTTTAGGCTTCACATAGGCTTCATCATGACAGTCCATCCACACACACTGGGGGGGGAAAGAACATCAGTGTACAGTGTGTGAGACATCATTCAGTGCATATAACGTGATTATAACTGTTTTTTTTTTATCAAAATGCATGGTGAATGGTGGCAACATTTTTTGTACATAGGCTTCATCATGACAGCAGTCCATCCATCCACACTGGGGGGGAAAAGAACATCAGTGTACAGTGTGTGAGACATCATTCAGCCAAAGTCAACGTGAAAAACAACTGAAAACCCACCTGCTATTACGAATTCATACTGCAGGTGAGAAACAGCCTATATGTTGCGTTGTGCAATCACACTGTCTGACACCTGACGCTCACTGTACAGCTTCACCAACCATTCAGCCAAAGTCAAGCCTTGATCCTCCGACATACACCCACTGACTTCATATTTAGGCACACGTTCACCAACCATTGTGCGGCGAGCCTTGATCCTCCGACATACACCCACTGACTTTTGTATGTTGGGCAGCAACCATTGCAGAAGTTCCATGTGAGCATCACTGGCAGCACGTTAATCTATCAGGATGCTGCATTGTGTCCGCCGAGCCACTTTTGTGACAAGATATTCTATACAAGAATTCTAATGGTGAGACTTTTGCATACTCGTGTAATGTGCAACCATTGCAGAAGTTCCATGTGAGCATCACTGGCCGCATTGACATCGCCGTCAACAGCTTCCCATACCCATACTGTGGACCACACGGATGAAGACCACATCACCATCGTCGTGTCTGTCATACGTCTCTGTCAAACTCCATGGTGCTGCGCCCGCGTTTTTTAATCAGAAAAATCATTACGTGAAATTATGCGAATACATACTTATGATACATGGTTGCAAAGCTCAGAGTGTCAGCTGCATCCTGGTGCAATCGGGGACGCGATAGTGGCAATATTAGCTGAGATATTTAACAACAAGCGAGGCCATTGCTTGCAAAAAACGCCTGAATTGGAGCGCGCACGTGCGCGTTATTGGTTTTTTACGTACAGAAGTAATATCGATAATCCCCCCCCCGACCACACGTTTTAAAGCTTACATTGTGAGCTTGAAGTCGGTGTAATTGGCAACGGTGTGCTGTAAATATCCAGCGAGTTATTACGCTTGGAAGCTGGAGACGTGTGCAGAAGTTTGAATTTTTTGACATTTTTGACTAGCACACGGGCGCTTTATGGCTTAATTTCGTATTCGAAACGCCTCGCATCTAATCGCAAACAGCGATGCCCAAAAAGCTGAAACTCCAAGCTACATTTTGGTACCAGTTAGAATATGATGGTGCAAAACGTGGCCAAGTTATGAGCTTATGAAGTTATGATGAGCCCTGAAGACGTGAGGAGACTCGATGTACGTCGCTGTGTGGCTAGCCTCCCTTGTCGAGGCGATAACTCGCTCAGTTTTGGTAGTACGTGGACGAAACACAGCTGGTTGTGAAGCTGAGACTGTCAGCTCGACATCCATGGCCAGCACACACCCGTGCAGGGCGTACCAAGAGAGAAGGAAAAGCAGCAACCTGTATATTTTTTTTTTTTTTTTTTTTTTTTTTTATAAGTCCGAACCTATAAAATTGGGCGTACCGCCGGGGCCCCGGGGCATTTTTCAAATTTCAGACAGAGAAGAAGAGTCCACAGTGGGGGGGTTTGCGGCCAGGCTGTCACTGAAAAGTGGCGAGGGTCGCCCGGCAGCTGCCCCCTAGTACCATACAAATTAAGTAAAACTACTAACTACTACTGCTAAATTAACTTAACTTAACTATGAATTGGGCTCTACATAATATTGATATTACTCACTGTGGACTCAGGGTTTGTTACTACTACAGGGGTCAGGGGTCAGGGGTGAGTAGGTGAGCCGGTGGTGAAGTCCGCGTCGTCATCATCCGTCTTGTTGCTTGCTCCTTAGATCCAAATCACACAGTAGAAATCATATATCAATGCTGCAATTGCCCATACATGTAAAGTTTAGCATAATTCTGCCTTATTCTACAATCGCCTGCCCTCAAGGAGACACCCGGCAGACCTCTGATGGCCGGATTCTACACGCCCCCCACCCTCTCAACAGCAGTGCAATACAGCAGACACGCCCCACTGGCTTGATTCTTAAAAAAAACAAGTTTCACTAATTAAAAGATAAAAACACAACGTTCTCATTGCAATTGCCATTGATAGTGTGCATATAACATAGTGATTAGCTGTTTTTTTCTATCAAAATGCATGGTGAATGGTGGCAACATTTTTGTACATAGGCTTCATCATGACAGTCCATCCACACTGGGGGGGGGGAAAGAACATCAGTGTACAGTGTGTGAGACATCATTCAGTGCATATAACGTGATTATAACTGTTTTTTTCTATCAAAATGCATGGTGAATGGTGGCAACATTTTTGTACATAGGCTTCATCATGACAGCAGTCCATCCACACTGGGGGGGGGGGGAAAGAACATCAGTGTACAGTGTGTGAGACATCATTCAGCCAAAGTCAACGTGAAAAACAACTGAAAACCCACCTGCTATTACGAATTCATACTGCAGGTGAGAAACAGCCTATATGTTGCGTTGTGCAATCACACTGTCTGACACCTGACGCCGCTGTATTTAGCTTCACCAACCGTGCGAGCCTTGATCCTCCGACATACACCCACTGACTTCGTATGTTGGGCAGCACGTTGTTAATCTATCAGGATGCTGCATTGTGTCCGCCGAGCCACTTTTGTGACAAGATATTCTATACAAGAATTCTAATGGTGAGACTTTTGCATACTCGTGTAATGTGCAACCATTGCAGAAGTTCCATGTGAGCATCACTGGCCGCATTGACATCGCCGTCAACAGCTTCCCATACCCATACTGTGGAGCTGCTGGATGAAGCCTCCCTCGGCTGCTGACCACATCACCGTCTCTGTCAAACAAGTTTAGCCTGCCAAGGGCCACTTTTGGTTTACAACATGCAACGGTAATACTACAACATTTCAAAAGTCAAAATAACTCAGAATGTTGACATTTGGGAGCAAACCATTTTTTAATATAAATGGTCGGCTATTTAACGATAATTTTAAACAGCTTTGTAAAATTCTCAAACCACTTTTCTGCGAAGTAATATAACTGGTACCTATGCTATTGATATGACATTCTGTTGGCATAGCAGTGGCCTATTGAACTCTGTCACTCATGCCTAGAGCACATTCCACCACCATCGACCAAAAACACAAGGAGATAGTAACGATCCGTGAGTGTGCAGTGCGGCAAACGTAGGTGTTGTTTTTCAAGGCAGTATGTTGGCTGCAGAAGACATTTGGAATACCAAACTTGTTTTTCACCACCCTACGTCATGGTCTGACCGTAAAGAGGCAGTGCAAAGACCTTGCGGTAAGCGTGGTGTAATCACAGAGGATTTACCCGGTACAGATACAGTGCCGGCGAAGTGCGTTCTCTGTACCATGAACGTGTGAACAAAGTGCTTCTGTAATCAGACCGTGCGTAGAGCGTAAATTATATGCGAGTACAACGCACGTTTGACGCATGTTGATCTCACGGCCATCTCAACAAAACCATTCCCAGTGCCGACGCACTCCTAACGCACAGAGCCCTTGTGTATGTGCCCACAGCTGTACTTTTGTCAATGCATGTAGAAAACGTTGTAGACGCCGGAGACCTCAACACGCCCACAAGGTGGAATGTGCCCCTCACTTTAAACACATTACAAATTGTCATGTTGCAGTCCCTCCAAGTTGAGTTCCTGGCATTCGACGTAGAAGACTCTACAGGCTGTACGTATGACGCGGTGGAAGTGTACGACGGCCCAGACGCGGGCGCCCAACTGCTGCTGAGGGCGTGCGGTTCCGATGTCCCCAGACCCATCACCACCACAGGTGGCGCCCTCTATGTGAGACTCAAGTCGGACTTTATCACAGCAGGCAATGGGCTCAAACTTAGTTGGTCCAGCGTTGGTAAGAAAGTTTTCTTCGGTACACTCATCACTTCTGCTCACCTTGCTGTGTATTATATGCGTGGGTGTTACTGGCAGATCTAGATTCTTAGCAAAAAGGGAGGGGTTCAGGGGCAATTTTAAATCTATAGGTAAATATATATCTTCATATATTTATATATATATATATATATATATATATATATATATATATATATATATATATATATATATATATATATATATATATATATATATATATATATATATATATTATGAAACAATAACTACATGCTCATAAAGTTTTCTATGAGTATAATTTGGCTTCAAATCTTCTCCTTTCATGATACTTTGTCTTAGGCATTGGTGAAATAGTTGGATATAGCTTTTATGTTTTTATGTTTTTATGTACTGAACTCAACGTTGTAGGGCAATGTCTGCATTGTAGTTTTCACTTGACCAACAATTATATATATATATATATATATAATATATATATATATATATATATATATATATATATATATATATATATATATATATATATATATATATATATATATATATATATATATAATCTATATATACAGTACTGTATATATATATATTGGGAAATCTCACAGTACTGTTTCGTCTATTGGGACTCATCAGAGCAGCGCAGAGCAATGAGGTTGGGACTGGTAGCAACAAAGAGTGTACGCTCTTGAAGCATATTTAAGACAGACCCCTGCATACTTGCCAGAGTGCTCAAACTGTATATACATGTTTAATATTTGATGAAGAAATTAAATCACAATGATATTCGGTACTACAAAAATAATTTTTTTCTCCTCTTAACAGAGAACCCTCTAATGACAACAGATGAGCCACCGATTGCAGAGTCAACCTCCAGAATGACAACAGATGAATCACCAATTGCAGAATCAACCTCCAGAATGACAACAGATGAACCACCAATTGCAGAATCAACCCACAGAATGACAACAGATGAATCACCAATTGCAGAATCAACCTCCAGAATGACAACAGATGAATCACCAATTGCAGAATCAACCCACAGAATGACAACAGATGAATCACCAATTGCAGAATCAACCTCCAGAATGACAACAGATGAATCACCAATTGCAGAATCAACCTCCAGAATGACAACAGATGAATCACCAATTGCAGAATCAACCTCCAGAATGACAACAGATGAACCACCAATTGCAGAGTCAACCTCCAGAATGACAACATATGAATCACCAATTGCAGAATCAACCTCAGAATGACAACAGATGAATCACCAATTGCAGAATCAACCTCCAGAATGACAACAGATGAATCACCAATTGCAGAATCAACCTCCAGAATGACAACAGATGAATCACCAATTGCAGAATCAACCTCCAGAATGACAACAGATGAATCACCAATTGCAGAATCAACCTCCAGAATGACAACAGATGAACCACCAATTGCAGAGTCAACCCACAGAATGACAACAGATGAACCATCTGTACCTGCTTCAACTCCAAACATAAAATCTCATGAACCATCCGTACCTAAGGACACCTTAAAGATGACAACTGGCGAACCATCCGTACCTAAAGAAACCTTCAAATGAAAAGTCAGTATAACCTATTATTTTGGAAATATAGATGCTATGTTTAGTGCTAGTCCTTCTTGCACCTGATAAAGACATTGATACAAATTTGTTACGTCAGATTTTCAGGAGTTTCCTCCTAAAACAATTTCTAAACACATTTGACAAGGAGGATTGAAAATTATATAGTCATTTATTTAGTACATAAGGTTATAGCTTGTCTATTCTTAATGCACCCAGGCTGCAATGATGATTAACATAGAGTGAAGGAAACGTTGAAAAAAAGTTACTTACTTCCCTGATCTGTATCAGACAGTTTAAATGCATAGGAATTTCACATGTACATTTTTTACAACATTTTATAAAAAAATATGTGCAGTACTTTGGGCAGTATTCGCCTGATTTGGATTGTTTGATAATTTGAGTGGCTCCTCTTGCAGGTTCATTCTGCATGCACCTAAGAATGGCACCAACAGACACGACCGGAGGCTGTGTGGTGAGAGAGACGAACGTCGACCGGCTCACCTGCTTCAAGCAGTGTCAGGAGGCAGGTAGGGATGCCTATCTTCAGCATAATACTAATGCTTATGTCATTCCAAAGAAGGTTCGGAAATACAGTAGATCCTCTGGTCTTTATAAGGAGGTTCATTTTAGTCACTTTATGAACGTTTGGGAGCATGAAAAAATGAAGGTTCTGACAGGTATTGAGAGAAACTAGACACATCGCACGCAGAGTGGATATATTTTACAATTATTGCAACCAATTAAATGAGACAGAACAGGGACTTGCTTGCTGGTCTCCACCATCATACTCAATCATGTATGTCTGTATTTAGACATTGTCTTTTTTTTCAAAAGAAAAGGCTTTCATTTTTTACTGGTCCCAAGTGTTGGCAAAAAAACATGGCCAAACATGTTTTCATTACTCTCAAATCTATAGCTCTGGCTTTTAAAGTTTCATTTGCTTCCTAGAGTTTCCTTTGCATCCCAATAAGAAGGATAACCACATTGAAAAAATAACAAGTGTTTATGATATAATTTTCTGTTTTTCCACAACTTGATTTCCAGGTCCGTGTGGAAGCTTCTACTTCCATCGGGGCAATGAAACCTGCATTCTACACAAGACCGAGGTACCTGCCTACATCCTCCAGACCAGCGAGGGATGGATGTTTACTGGCTAGATGCCCAAAAGCTGACATCTCAGGCATTAATTTTAGATGACAAAAATAACATGAAATAAGCTACTGGGGCTGCGATGTCAGATACAAAAATGATTAATGTCCAACGGCATACTGTTCTGGCATATATTTTAAGTGCACATCATTAAATTACTAACACCCCTCTTATGTAGCCGTATGTGAAAAAACATTGGTGGTGTATATCAATATAAAAAATACTGTATTTGATTAACGGACATGGAAAATGAACAATCTATCTAATATAAAACTTTTAATTCATGAACAGTAAGTTTGACCACTACCAACTACCGAACTTATTATTCATCAGAATGTATGCCTTGTGATGTCTGTTATCTAATGTTAGTGTCTTTTTGCAGAGTATAATTTTGACAGTCAATCCCTTTACCTGCACTTGTACTTTAACCCGAGAAGTATTGTTTTGGTTTTAAGTTCTAATTGAAAATGTATTTTAACAATTTTGTGTAGATGTGGTATTTTCATATGTTTATTTGCCAAGAGGTTGGTAATAGGAAATCATTATTAAATTGGGACATTTTTCCTTGTCATCACATAATTGATGTTATGAAATGTTACTACCATCTAAACTGTCCATTGGTCATATATATATTTATCTAGTTATGCTGAATAGTGATGACATCTTTTCTAAGATTCTAAATTTGGAAATGCACCGTAAGGAAAAATGTGAAAAGAAAGTAATGCTAGGTTTTTCAATTTGTAAATTGCAGAATGATATTTCCCTCACGTAGCAATATTGTTTACTTTAAAATCACATAGTTGCATGTATCCCTTTAAAATCAAATAGAAATGAAAGATTAAAAATCATCTTGCACATGATATATTTTAGAATATTTGAAATGTATGTTGATGTAATAGTATTCTGCAAATAATGTTGTAACTTGTGTAGTTAAATATAGACTTTTAAATCGTCATTAGTGAATTTGATATTTATACCAGGAGTATCGTTTATCTTCAAGGACAAATATGATGTGAGGAATAACGCTGCTGGAAAACGCAGCATGGAAAGATTTGTAACAATTCAAGTTTTAATGTGGATAGATAGTTAAAATGCATGATAAACATGATCAAAGTAACAAATGACGATACAAAGCGCAAGTGACCAGGATTTTTATAGACGTGTGTGATCAGGATTGACATTGGATCGCTACTAAACTCATTCACTGGATATCTTTCTACAATAAAAACATAGTATCTGGTTGTTTCAGCAACTTTCATCCATAGCACGTAACCAAGAACGTCTAGTGTTGTACAGATAATTTGGAGATCAAATTGTTTACATCGTGTGTTTATGTGTAGCTTTATTACTCTGATGTAGTTGATATTCTATGTATCTTCGCTTGCTTTAGCGGCTTGGAATTACTGTTCCCTCAGTATTAAAATGGACTCACATATGAAAATTTATTAGATATTAATTGCAAACGTTTCCACTGATTAGACACATTGAAGTAAAAATTGTCCACAATGTAATTAAATTGCTAAATTTAATGGTTCTTTGATTGTGATATAATCAATATTTATATTTATTTTCCATAAGACATAGTTGCATTATATAGTCTTATCTTTGCATATATCATAATAAATCCTTTTGTTGGAATGCATGTAACCAAGAACATCTAGTGTTGTACAATCACATGCTTAATATATACTTGGTCATATACAAATAACTGAATTTCTGTGATAATTTGGAGATGCAATTGTTTACAGTGTGTGTTTTTGGGTAACTTTATTACTCCTACATATTTAATATTTTTGTTTTATATTTTAGCTTGTTTTTTGTTGGCTTGGAAGTACTATCCCCTCAATATTAAAGTGTACTCACCTACAAAATTGATTTGATATTAACTGCAAATGTTTCCAATCAATTGGCACATTCAAAGTAAAATTGTTCACAATATAGTATGCAAAAGCATTTTAAAGTGTAAATTTCCAAGATTTAAGAGTATTGGTACTGTGATTGCCATATAATCAAGAGTTCTTTTACAGCGTTTTTTCTATAGACCATAGTTGCATTATTCTTATGTTTGTATATATGATAATAAACCATTTTGTTTGAAAAAGTTTTGTTTTAATTTTACATTCCATGGTTCCACTTCAAACTTTTACTTAATCTACAAATTTTGTAATGAATACTTGTTCAGAGACTAACAGATTTATATAATATTGCAATGGACTATTAGAATTAATTTCCTAAAAAATACTCACAATGAAAAATAATCTTTTGTGTTCTCGGCCAATTGAGGGACAAACACTGGTGATTTGTTTATTCAGATTTCTTCATGATAACAAATGGCATTATATTAGAAGAGTATGCAAAGCAAAAGCAGTTATATGAAAAGTTAACTAACAAATAAAACATGTTTGCAATTCTGCAAAGAACATCTAATATTCCTGGATCTGCCGGTGTTTATAGTTCAGAGCATAACGTGCCACTTGTCAAAATAGTTTGAGCCTACGGTCTTTTTAGCCAAAAGTTTATGTGTTCTTTTAGCAGTCATAGTCTGAAGTGCAAATAAATACATCTACAATTATTGACGTAATGATCTTTCTATACAAGTGGCAGTGGCGTAGCCACTATAACGCACACAACGCAGTGCGTACATTGATTTATTGAGTTTATACCCTAAAATGATACATGATTTGTGTACCTTTTTCATTTTGATTTAAAGATGGACAAACCATACATGTATAATGATCTCTATGATCATATCATTGATGAATAACTCAGTCAAGATTTAAGAAAACAAATGCTTACAATGAAGACCAATTCTCGGGACTTCACATTTTCATCAATGTAGATAAGGGGGGGGGCATATACCCCCTTGATCTCAAAATCTCAATGAATTAATGTTACAAATCTCAATGCAAAAGCCCTTTTCTCAAATCTCAAATAATTGATCTCAATGAATTGAAAGGTCAAATCTCAATGCTCAAATCTCAATGAATTAAAACCCCAAAACTCAATGCTCACTAAATTGTATAGATATCGCCCTCTAGATAATCTCTGTAGTACTGTACTAGTACTAAACGGTCTACTTTTTTAATGTAGTTTTTTAAAAACTTTTAATATTAAATTGATACTTAGAGAGGCCTACAAACAATTTCCTGAAATTTAGCACTTTTGTTAATTCCAAATATTTAAAAGTAATATATGCTAAATGTGAATGAATTTTTGTCTATCTGTGATGTTAGAGTTACTATAATCTACATTCGGTGCCAACTGTTACTAGCACGTGTGCACGTTTCAAAGAACAAAACTTTCATGAAATTTATGCTGGAAGAAAAATTAAAAACGCCGAATATCCCATGTAAACTCATTATTAACCTCAGTTTGGCAAGTCCAGTTCCGTATAAACGTGTCGCACAAAACTGGACATGTATGACGAACATGCACAAATGGATAAGGGGGTGTTCACAATTGACGTCAATCACATTTTTCCATTTTCTGACGCCCCCCCTCGCCAAGTTTTGTCAACTTCATGACCCCCCCAAAGCCCCGCCCTGTCAACTTGAGGACATAATATTTCCGTAAAAAAGACACCTTAACGTAACTGGCTGGTTAAGTGAAGTTAAATTTTCTCATATTGGTTTAAAAAATTATAGAAAAATGTAGCCATTTATAGCTTTTGTCAACAGATTGCCCCAAATGCAACAATTTTAATCCAATCCCCCCCCCCCCCGATGGACTTCGTGCCTATGGCACCCCCTGCAGCACACTGTTTTTCAAAATGTAACTGTGCATACACATCTGCAAAATCCTGCCTACGCCACTCTCCTAGTATAATTAGCACATCCAACAGTGATGATTTAAAAGGCTATATTTAACTACACAAGTTACAACATTATTTGTAGAATACCATTACATCAACATACATTTCAAATATTCTAAAATATATCATTTGCAAGATGATTTTAAATCTTTCATTTCTATTTGATTTTAAAGGACACATGCAACTCTGTGATTTTAAAGTAAACAATATTCCTACGTGAGGGACATAACATTATGCAATTTACATATTGAAAAACCTAGTATTACATTCTTTTCACATTTTCCTTTATGGTGCATTTCCAAATTTAAAATCTTAGAAAAGATGTCATCACTATTCAGCCGAACTAGATAAATCAATATATATGCAACCAATGGACAGTTTACATGGTAGTAACATTTCATAGTATCAATAATGTGATGACAAGTAAAATGTCCCAATTTCCTCTTGGCTAACAAACATATGAAAATACCACATCTACACAAAGTCACTTCTAAACAAATTCAAATAAATGTTTAAATTTAAACAAATAATTCTGTGTAAAAATATTATATTTATTATCCAAATAAATAATTGCCGTACAAAGGCTATTTTAATTTTGCGATACACCTGATGACTGATGTACAGTGTTGTACCCAAATATTCATTAAACAATAACTGATTTATGAAATGTAAATGTACATGTGGGATTCCTGTGTTTTTAAACGGTTTCATACAGATCAGAGAAGTAAGTAAATTTATTTCAACGTTTCCTTCACTCTATGTTAATCATCATTGCAGTGACTTGCAGCCTGAGTGTATTAAGAATCGACAATTTATAACCTTATGTAGTAAATAAATGACTGTATAATTTCCAATCTTCCTTTTCAAATATGTTTAGAACTTGTTTTAGGAGGAAACTCCTGAAACCTGACGTAACAAACTTGTACCAGTGTCTTTATCAGGTGCTAGTCCTTCTTGCATTTAAATGGTAAGTTGAATGGTCCGTCTTCCTAAATCATCTAAATCTTGTAGTCATAATTTACAGAACAATAGTTTCTGCTCATTGAGCACAAACGACCTCATAATGGCTTACTGTTGACACAAGAATAATTACAGTACAATAAGTAATTACAAAAAAGCCATACAACGCAATTAGCTACATCGTGTGTTTACTGAGCTAGGCTCCTGGACAATATCACATGTCCATTCGGCGATCTTCAGCTTTTCTTAGAAACCGATCAGGAGGCCACAAATACTTCCGGGAATTGCCGAGTCAAGTGCGGCCTCAAGCCCTCAACTCAGTAAAGTCCGGAGAATAAGACGTCAGATCAAAGTCATTTGGACGATTGACGGTGATGATACAGCACAGAATGAACGTTGATGTGGATTAGGAATGAAGTGCAGACTTTTGTTTATGACAGTCAACACAAGTCAAGACATTTATTTAGAATTAGATTAGGATTTGGAACATTGAAACGTTTGAAAGTGGATTACTGAGTGAAGCAACTGCTTTCTGTAAAAAGATAAAGTGTTCAGCATTAATGAAATTGAATCACTTATTTTTTAAGCATTTTAAAGTGACCAGTTGAGCCCCTTTAATTTACAAAAAAGCAGCACATTTTGAAGTGTTTCAAACACATATTGCTGTTATTTAAAGAACATTTTAGTTTATTTGGCTTAATCTTTTTTCTTTACTGTAAAACTAGAAATGTTTGTGCACAATCTAATGTTCGAATTTCGTAAGTAGGTGCAAAACAGCAAACTTTAATAGTCAGCAAACAGTAATAGCCTGTGTAAAGTAGGTCCAGGATGGACCAAAATCACAAAATTAAATAGTCACAAAATATTCTAGTTTTACAGTATGTCTAA
>JAGTTF010001070.1:0-20720 GCA_019095985.1 Streblospio benedicti | reverse complement strand
ATCAATATTTCAACCAAGCACCAGAATTGATTTATTGATTTGAAACTGATATTGATTATCATCTTCTAATTCAGTACTATTGCATGGCAACACAAATATCGTTTTGGTGTATATATTGATTCTGATTCATTCTGATAATTTCTCCTCAAATTCATAAATTTCTTGATTGTAAAGTATGCATTCTATCATTCCGCAAAAATCATCGCTTAATAACCCACGCTGATTAGTTAATCAGCGTAGCGTGCTCAATTTTGCAATGGAAAACACACTCCAGAGCGCTGGATGGCTTAGTCTAAACTCCTCACATTATCAATACAGCTGCTGACGTCGCAAGGCCTGTTCCGTGTAGCGAGAGCAGAAGTTTAGACTAATGCTGTAGTAGTGGTCTCCGCCAAGACTCAAAAACAAACGAAATCGACTTGCAATGAGAATGTTATGATATGATTTATTTTGAAATAAAATGGATTTTAGTCATGGTAGAATGGTGATTGACCACTCGATTGTCGTGTCAATCGTGAAATTGAGCATGCTGACGTCTGATTTACCCTCACTTTGTTCGGTAAATCAGACGTCAGCATGCTCAAATTTCACATTCTATTATTCCAAAAAAAATCACCGTTAATAACCCACGCTGATTGGTCAATCAGCGTGCTCAATTTTTGCGATGGAAAACACGCCAAAAAACCCCCACAGCGCTAGTCTAAACTCCTCACAATATCAATACAGCCGCTGATGACGCAAGGCGTATTCCGGTAGTAGCAGAGAGCAACAGTTTAGACTAACGCCCAGCGCACTCAAAAACAAACGAAATTGACATCTCCTCATGCTCAAAACAATCGAAATTGACTGGCAATGAGAATGTTATGATATGATTTATTTTAAAATAAAATGGATTTTAGTCATGATAGAATGGTGATTAACCACTCGACAGTGCCGTGTCAATCGCAAAAATTGAGCACGTTCAATTTTGCAATTGACACTCCAATCTCGTGGTCAATTCCTACGATTGACACCCAATCCGTGGTCAATTCCTACATTATTTTAGTATATATCTTAATTGCCCATAAGTCAATATCATTCTAGCGATGCAGTGTTCTTTGAACACTTTTGATCTAGTTTTCTTCAAAAAACGATTACCCCTGTAGGGAACCAAGTACATTGATATTGACAATGAAATTTCACAGTCAATAATTGGCTTATTATTGATCATCATCCATTACCAAGAAGTGGGAGGTTGGGTTGTCTGTAGTTTGCGGTTATATCATATTGATTCCCCTATTCCCAATTTGTGACCTGTCACCATTACATTTTGAAATTCTTTGAGGTGAGTTCTGGCCATCAGTCTGCCCCAAAAGTGACCCCCATGCACCATTAGGTGTTTGAATTGACCACCGATTAACAGTTAGAATCATGTTAATCTATAAATATATGAATTGCTCCTACATATATTTTACTGATGTACATACATATTTTCAGTGCAACCAGTGGAACTTACACAGCAGAAATAGTTGATACTAAAAAGGTTATTATAATATACGAATAGGGGTGAGATATCAAAAATATCTCAATGAGTGTGAATATTAACGGAACGAGAAAGCGCAGCATTCGGGAAGTTCTGTTCCTGTCCACAAGAGGTTTATTGACCATTTTAGCCACGCGACAATGTATGTCTGCTATGTTTTAGCATAAAATATATTATATCATAACCTCCTCATCACCACTTAATATGCACAAGTTACTGCGGTAGGATATTGGATAATATCTTCAGCCTCTCAACCAATCAGAATCAAGTATTTTCGCCAAACATGGGAGAACATTTTACATTACACACAGCCATTCGTTTATGCTACTCCATGGGCATATTTGAGTGATCATCTAACATTGATAATTGAACATGCAAGCTGTTGTAGTTTGGACATTACAGATGGTCTAATTTTAATGTTTAATATGGTAATCTGTACGTGGAAACTTTAAATAGAATTTAGAATGTTAGATGATAGAATTTATTATACTTTATTTTATTATTCAGTGTTTCTGTCTAATAGGTTGCATATATGACCTTATCAAATTTTTTGAACCTTGCACCAGATTTTAACAATCACTGTGATATACCAAAAAGTTGTGGAATTTTGTCTAGTCTTAGGTGTTATCGATGCCAGCGCAGGAAGCGCTGAAAATTGAGAAAAAATGTGGCTTCCATGGTAACATCAGCATAAATTAGACCAAAAACTACACAATATAAAAACCATTACAAAATCTTTTAGTATGTTAGATAGATGTAAGTGTGATATCTCATATAAAAGGTATTTGAATCTACTGTTAGGTATTAATGATTATGCAAATTATCTCATTTGCATATGCCTAATTTGCATAAACATAGCATTTTTTAGGATTTTGTCACAAATGCAATTTTAAAACTTTTGGTGAAGTTGTTATTCGTGCAATCATATTGATATTATTGGCAATCATTAACAATACAATTTTTACACTCTCACTAAAAATCATAGTAGGATCAGATTAAAATTGAAGATTTGCCAGACTAATATTTCTGACAACTTAATTTAATGTCTAATACAAAATCATGTATTAGTAGTCATTTTTAAGTTGTTTTTTGTCAGAAAAATGCAAGAAATTGTTTTATGACTTTATTTAATATATATGATGCCCCTCTATCACAGAAAAAGTCTACAACAATCACCCAATCCAAAATAGGTTTGTTTAGGCGTTTTCAAAATGGCCACTGGGCATATCGTAAAAAAATATGTTTTTTATATTTTCAAGCTTCATTAATGTGTAATACATGGAATTTGGGGTTAACAGGGTCACCAATTCCATTTCAGTATTATTTTAATGATTTGACCTTATCTTGACCTTCAAATCCAAGATGGCTGTCTCGTACATTTTCGTATCTTATTTCTTACTAATGTTGCTGTGTAATACATGTATTTTTAGCTTTTCAAGGTTACGCATTGCAACTGCGACTGTGTTATTTCACTGTTTTAATCCGATCTTAAATCATAAATCCACAGTGATTCCATTTTAGCATTGAAATATGACATCATATATACTGCTAAACATAATTTGAATGGTAATGGAATCTCAGCTCGTTCACACCTTTAGTCATGAGAGAGTTATGCACAAAGATTATTACAGTAACAACATTTATTCTAAACCAAAGAACATATAACATATACATACAGATACATGTACATTTACAAATATATAACATATAATATTCAGATATGATTTCCCTGTGAAAGCCATAAGCCTCCTACATTGAGTGGCTAAAGAATCTAGGCTCCCATTGCTTGGGAACCTGTAGTGTCTATGGTTCTTCCTTTACATCTTCCAAATCATTGTTGCATTAATTGTGACAGTTTCTTATTTAGCAGGAGCCACATGCTGATGTACATGCCAGATTATACAACTGACAGCTACATTTCTTCCAATGACAACGGGTTGTGGAATTGCAGTAATCACACAATGTGGTGCAACCTTTATATCATTCATTTTAAGGCAGTAATGTCATTTGCTTTCCCACTCCCATTTAGAAGGATCATCATGGGATATTTTCCATCCAAACTAATACTCGGTAGTAGACTCTCAGTGAATGATATTTACTGGATGATACTGTAGGTGGTAAATGCTCTCATTTGACAAATTGTTTAGAAGATGTCACTTTCTGAAAAGGCACACGAGCTAAACCAGTTATTTTAAAACATCTACACGAGAGAGGATGATGGCCGTCCCTCACCCACCAGAGCATGGCTTCATGGGTGAATTTACAGAGTTCTTTATCATTATTAACATGGTCAAGAAGCAACTAAACAGCCTCCATCACTGGCCAATACTCTGTCTTGTCACAGCCAACAGAGGAACTTGAGGAGCCCTTCACCCACCTGTTCCGGCTCTCAGTTTTTCTGATACAGGACAACTCCCACCCGACTAGAAGAGTGCACTGGTTACGCCAATTCAAAGAAAGGCAGTAAGACGACAGCAAGCAACTGTAGGCCAGTGAGTCTTACATGCATCCTATGTAAAGTCATGGATAAACTGGTGCAAGATCAGATGATGAAACACCTGCAAAGTAACAACAAAGCAACTTTTATCAGAAAGGACAATGGGTTATTGCCAGGCCAGCCTGTTGTGTGTCACATAACTGGCTGAGGTCACGGATAACTGACAATTATCTTGATGATGGCGACAGTGTGGAGATCTAATACATGGATTATCAAAATGGTGTTTTGACTCTGTCCCACACCGTCGTCTCCTGGCAAAAATATACGATTCCAGTATCAGAGGCAAAGTCCTCAAGTGGCTGAAAAATCTCTTCACAGTCAGACAACAGATCATTGTCATCAATGGCACGCACTCAAAATCCCCTTCAGACATAGTCGACATGAAAACACTTGGTACTGAAAACTGTCTTCAAGATTGATTCAATTTTGCACATATCTTGTAGGTGCATTATATGGTCATACAGCATGCACATCACTAAATGTATTAGGGGCTGGTCTTTGTTCTAAGAAGGCAGCTAATAAACTGCCACCAACAGATGATGCATTTCTACTGCATATTAAACTTGCACACATCAACTTTCTGTATGGAAGCAAGCTACAGTTGGCGTGCAAAGACCTCTACGATCCTCTCGAGTGGGGTTGGGTGAAATGTTTGATCAGCCTTTGCCAATGATGATGAGTCAACCATGTGCTGTTCCAGTGTTATTGAATGATATAGTTTGTGACTGCAAAATGGAGAATCTATCAATACATGCAGTTGTCATGCAAATGATGAGGCATGCACATATGAATGTGTATGTAGAGCAACATTAGCCATTCAAGATGATGATGATGAGGGTAAATCTGTGTGTCTTAACCCCCAGACATTGGAATCGTTTTGCCTTGATTTTTGTAGATGAAATTGAATAAGCAGATTGTGATGTGATTGTCAATAATGCCTTTACTCTTGTATGAGAATTCTACTCACTTAATAAACATTCCTTTAAATTCAGCTGGTCCACTAAAAAAGGATCCACATGCACACACAGGGTGCTTGACGTATGTATACATTCGACTAGAAGGAGTCAGAATAGAGTGATAGAGCCCCAAATCTAGAGATTGGGGTACTAATTCCATAACAAGTGATCGCTATTTGTTATGCAATGACGAGCTTTGTGATGTCATAGAACGTCAATTAACATGATGGGGGTGACGTACATAGGGTGACGTACTGTGTACGTCATACAGAGTAAGGTTAAGCAGTGGACGTACCCTATCTGCACCCAATCTTCAATCTTCAATCTTTCTTTCGAAAGGACCGATGGCCGTACAGGAAATTTTATGCATTGTGACATACCATGTACATGAATTAATTATAAACAAGTGCAATAATAAAAAACAATCACAGTGAATTAGAAAAACAACAAGAACAAAAAAAACAATAACAACAGCAACATTTCTAATGAATACAGTACTAAACAAGGGTCCATGTATTACATACTTTCTCCCAATGTAAAGGGGTCATCCATATTACTGACTTGGCTTTAAAAATTTCAATAGATCCTGCATCTAATATTTGCATAGGAAGCATATTCCATATACGAATGGTACTACAATAAAAACTATATTTGTATGCGTCGGAGGAGAATTTTAACCCTATTGTATCTTACATCAGATCTGTATGACAACTGTACAGTGGATGGAAGGAAATATTTACAAGGTTATTCTTAATCTTATAAAACATAGACAGATTATAAATTGCTCTTCTATGCTGCAAGGGCAGCCACTTAAGTTTTGTAGTAATGTTATCACTCAAGTTTGAGTTTGGTCCATAGTTATAGTCATTCATCACAAAGCGAGCTGCTCTCCGCTGGACAGCCTCTAACTTGTTGATTCCGTGGCGTGTGAGGGTTCCACGCAGGTGAGGCATATTCTAAATGGGGAGTATAATGGACTTGTATGCATTTTCTTTTATCTGTGGACTGCACATATGCAAAATTCGATGACAAAGTTTCACCAGTTTTGTGGCCTTACTGCTAATGGCATCAATGTGCTCATTGAATGACAATCTGTTATCAAGGATTACACCCAAATATTTATCAGATGTTATTTCATCTAGAACTGAAAAGTTTCTATTTGGTGGATTAATGGTAAGTATGTTTTGGGCTGAGTGCATTATTTGATCTTAAACTTGTATGCCAGTAGACTCTGTGGTGGGGGTAGACATTAGGTACTTGTAGTTGAGCTTATGCTTGGTTTTCTTGTTATTCTAAAGGGTCTTGCATTTTTTTCACATTGAAACTCATCTGCCATGTATTGCCCAATTTTGTAATTTAAATAAATCTTCTTGTAGTATGTGAGAGTCGTTTTCTGTTTGTATCTATATATATAAAGTAAGAGGCGATTTTTCGGCGTCACAAAAAGGCTTTTAGCCACAAGACGTACACACTCCACATTATGGATGTACAATCAGGACAACTTGGTGGTCGTTATAATGTCACATTTCAAACCAAATAAATTGGTTTTGATGATAAAACAAAGAAAAAGATAATCTTTATAGAAAGGCTGCTTACAGGACATGTTTGTTAAAGGTACGTAATCCGTTAAACGTTTGTATATGTCAAATGTACGTTGCGTCACACGTACAGTCATACAAGGGAGCTGGGAAGGTCATGGTGAGGGTGATGGTGATGGAGACGCATTTTATCTGCTCCGGACCTGTTTTTGAGGAGGGGTGTTGGCAGAAAGGTGTGTGTGTGTCCATATGACGGGGGCGGCGGACATGGCTGGCGTGGAGCATTTAATATGTTCCAGATCTCATCAATTTCAACCCGAGCAGCCGCTGGAATGGGATAATTGAGATGCGCATTTAATGGTCTCCCGTGTTAACCATGGGTATGGTTAACCATGGGGTTAACCATGCCATATTTAGTACATTTATTGTAAATGGCTGTGACATATGACGATGGGTGGACAGTGATGGAGGTGTATTTAATCTGTCACAGACCTGTATACTGACCAGAACTGGTTCGAGGGATGTGTGACAGGAGAAAAGATGGGGAGGGAGGAGAATTTAATGTGTTCGGATCTCATCTGTTCCAACCCGAGCAACGCCGGGTAAACAGCTAGTCTTACTATAAATTGCACTGTCGGCTGTGAATAGCCTAACTTTTGAATTCAAATTTTTCTCTATATCATGGCTATATAACAAGAAGAGCAATGGCCCGAGGACAGTGCCCTGGGGAACACCAGAGGTGGCAGACTGAATGTTGATGACAGAGTACGGCAAGTCAAGGCAAGGCTAGGCTGTGCAGCTGGCCCGTAGGGAGCGGCGAGGCAAGGCCCGGCGCGGTAACTGCGCAGCCCCGATGGTTACGCGAATATGAAAGTTTTGGCTCTGACCTTGGCCTTGGCGTCGTCCTTGTAAGGAGGTTGATGAACGGTGAGGCAAGGCACGGCACGGCGCGGCCTTGAACGAGAAACCGACCAATCGGGTTAGGTTAGGCAAGGTTAGACCCGCCCCCGGCAGCCGTGGCCTTGAGGGTGTCCTTGTAAGGTGGATGACCGGGCACGGCTAGGCAAGCCACGGCACGGCGCTGCATGGAAACCCATTAATCAATTCACGATGTGTTGACCACCTTTCAGACGTCTTTAAAACTATTAATCATCCCCTCCATGCAATGGTCGTCCTTCAAATGGTTATCAAACGACAATAAAAATTCTTCCATTCATGTAAAATATGTGTTCAGCATTTAGCGTTGTGTTTAACCAATTTAAAACCTGTTAATTAAGCAGTGTAAAACGCCAGGTGAATTTAGAAAGGATAAAATCTACCATTCTTATAAATCTGAACAAGATACAATAACAAACATGTTATTGACGTGTGATTACCGTTGTCCACAAAAGTGAGAAGTAACAGTTATTTGACTAATTCGTTAAATTAAGAATTGTGACTAATTCATTAAATTAAGAATTGACATTTCATTAGATTGTAACCACTTGTGAACGGAACTTCTCTAATAACGACACAAAAGGCGTAATATACAGTGTGCAACAGCATTCATGTCTTATCGCATTAATTACGAAAGCTTTCGCTTCTCACAAGGTGAGCCACCTACCACGAAGATTTAACAAACTGCGCAGTATTACCATATTGTATAAAAGGTTGATATTTAAGGGTACTGTGAACTCTTTAAGGGAAAAATATTATATTTTCAGCTTTTTAATATTTATTATACTGTAAACTATGAAGAACAACATGTTTTGAAATGAACCTTTTATCTTCAATAGTTTTCCCATTACAGCGCATTTTGTAAAGACCAAGCTGGAGTGAAAAACAATGACTCATTCTTTGCAGGATTATAAGGTTATATGGGCTAAAAATCAAATTTTTACATTTTCAATGTTTTGTATGCTATAAATGATAAAGAACAACATCTTTTTAAAATGAACCTGTTATCATCAATAGTTTTTCTTATATGATACATTTTATAGACATCAATTACTATCAATGTATATTGATAGGCCATGTTTAAAGCCCATTTTCTCAAAACTAAGTTTGCATAGTGGATGAATTTTTCTTTTTATATTTCTCCTTAACCATGAAATCAAATTTTCACAAACATGTATATATTTGAAGATACATGCATTCTGAAGAAAACCTTACTAGGGATTTTGATTTTTTTATTTCGTTGATGAATTATGAACGTTTTTGTATTGATTTGCAAGAAAATTCGGAAAATAGGTGGTTTTAAAACTTAAAATGCATGTAAAATGATAAATAGGAAAAATATAAAAAATTTGAGGCAAGGTTTTCTAGATAAATATACAAATTGTGTAACTAAATAGTGATTTTGGTCATTTCGATGTTTTACTATCAGTTATATGCTTCACACATGAAGTGATATAATCTATACAATTCAAAACACATTAGATTGATCTAGCACTCAAAGTTTAATAAAACACGGTAAACCTAGATTTAAAGAACACAACGTCCACAGTCTATATATTGTATGACTGAGTGCTTTTGGTCTTAAATACACACTCCATACAATAATCCAATATCCGATAATTTAACACTAATAGATATAACATTTCCACTGATCTAGCACTCTGCTATTAGTATGACTGACAGTCTGCACAGGAACGGAGTTCTATGAGTATATAACCCAATGTATTCTTGTAATCTTGGCTGGAAATAAATATTAGAAACCATTCTTGAGTCTTTACATTTCCACCGCATGACATTCTGGTGGAGATTTCAGGATTGAATTAGTAATATAATCTGTTTTATATTTTCAGACCTTTCACCTGTCAGCAGGCGTTTGATTCATGAACACTTCAACCCCTGCTAAAACAGACTCGACTTCCAGACCACCGTCACCACAGGAGTCACCACTTGATAGCGGTTTTGCTTCACGTGGTCCCGTCCATCTAACGGGCCTGACTTTCTCAGAAGACGACAGTGAAATCGTTTTTAAACATCCAAACGACGACCATCCCTCAGACGACAACACCACCATTGTCGACATGGGAGACATTGCGGATTTGAAAGCCGCCAACGCGCAGCTACAGCGCGAAATGGCTCAGTTAAAAACCAGCCTCACCGACATGGCCAGCCTCAACGACACGGTTGCAGATTTGCGCCGACAAGTGTCAGACGCTAACAAGCGCGTGGCAGAGCTGAATGTATCGACAGCCCCTGATCTGGACAAGTTGTGCGACAAGTTATCAGAATTGACCACTTCTATGCAGCAACGTCCCGAGCAGCCACGCCCGTCCACGCACCGAGGCCCTTCAGTCACTTTGCCCCGTTTCGACGGCTCGGTGTACTCTTCATTCGAGAAGTGGCAACGCGATCTCGAAATCTATTTTGATTATTTTAACTGGCCCCGCGGTGACGCCCAACGCACAAACGCTATCCCCACTATATTGGATGGCATGGCAAGAGTCCGCTATTTCGAACTCACCGCGACACAGCGTGGCAATTACCAGACAGTAATGACAGAACTCAGCAATAGTTTTTCTATGGCTCAGAAAAATTTGTCATTTCGCCGCAATTACATTCGCCGGAAGCAGAAAAATTCCGAGTCAGTGCGCGAGTTCAGCGCTGATATCTTGCAGCGATTTGCGGAATGCAATCCATCTCTCGAAACTCAGGTGGACACATACTGTTCCATGCTGTTACCAGAGATAGCAGCAGAGATACAAGATGATAATTACACGGACATGCGCTCCCTCGTTAGCAGCGCCGAGCGCGCAGAACATCGGTTACATCTTCGCCGCCAAGCTCGCGAGTCTATCAACCCAGTGTCATTCCGCCCGCGGCGCAATGATTCCCGCGGCAGACAACGCGACCCAAGGCGAGACAGCAGACATCGTAGCTCGTCTCGCAGTGGCTATGATTCACGTTACGGTTCACGCAGCAGGTCTCGCTACGATCGCTCCCGGTCGAGGTCTCGTGGACGCGTTTATAACAGCCCACCACCCAGTGACCGCAGACGTATTCAGACAACCATAGCAGCCCACCACCCACTGACCGCAGACGCTATTCAGACAACCCTCGTAATCAAGGCAACCTGCGCTTCCCCAACTCACGTTTCAGCAGTAGATCTCGCGAACGCAGCACCTCCCGGCCACGCCAAGTAGATGAGATGAATGTGGTAGATCGTCCACCACAGGATTTAAACTGCTAAGCGCGCCACATGTTTCAACCACCACTAATCATTCATCATCCCCAATCCCATCATTTCAATCCATTAACAATAGTTGATTCATGGACGTCCGTTTGTATCATGATTCAGTGGTGATGTTACATTTTAAAGCGACCAACCGTAGTGTTGGCGCGCTTGTAGACACGGGGGCCGCAGTTTCCTGCTGCGCCCTATCTCTCCTCCGTCGCTTACTACCGACTTACAAGTCACAGATGCTTCCCACTGATAAATGTTTCTCCACGGCAGACGGCAAGTCTTTCACGCCCGTCGGCATGATCACTCTTCATTTCACCATTGGTTCGTTGACTTTGAATGAGAAGTTTTACATTTTTTCACAGCTGAATCGTTCGTTAATACTAGGTCGCACCTTTCTCCATAATTCACACGCTGTGCTGGATTTCACCAGGCATGTGCTGTCTTTAGACGCCTCATACAAACTTCATGCCATTGAACACATTCCTATAGAGCCTCATTCGTCGTATCTCATCAAAGCTCGCATCACAGACCGTCATGCACGGACTGATCTTCCCAGCGGCCTCCTCGGCGTATCTCACAGGCCCCATGACACCGTGGATCACATATCATCCAGCCCCGCTGCTGTAGTCGTCTCCGACAACACAGTTCCGTTTGTAATAAACAATACATCCGACAATATGCTGTTTATTCGCCCAGGCCAACATTTGGGCGTTTTCACACCAGTAAGTCCCGGGGAATGTGACGACGTTTGCGCCGTCGACGTGCCACGTAGCACCCGGCACAAACGCACATCTTCACAGGCACCCCCCGCCCCCCCTCGAATTTCCACCTACGACAATTTTGACTTGTCACAAGCAGAATGCACCGAATCCGAGCGTAAGGACTTTCTCTGCATGCTTCTCCGCAATCAACACGCTTTCATGGATCAACAAAAGAACCTGGGCTTTTGTGATGTAGTCCAACACAAAATTATAATGCGCCCGGACGCGGAATACAAGGATTGCCAATCATTCAGGTTCCCGCCTGAAATTCGGAAACAAATCGACAAGCAGATCACATATTTACTAGATCAGGGTGTTATAGAGCAAAACAAGGACGTATTGTATGCCAGCCCCCTGCTTGCCATTCGCAAGCATTGCAAGAAGTCACAGAAACACATGGCAAAACCGCTTTCACCCGAATACAGATTATGTGTGGATCTGAGATCACTTAACAGTCAATCATTATTTTTGAAATATTCCATGCCCAATTTCAACAACTTTGTGGACATACTGAGCGATAATAGGCCTAAGTTCTATAGCACGTTAGATTTGGCCAGCGGATTTTTCCAGCTTGCCCTACATGAAGATTCAAGGCCCATGGCGGGTTTCCATTGGAACGGATCTACTTTCCGGTTCAAAACTACCGCTCAAGGCCTCAGCGGGGCGCCTGCCTCCTTCTCTAAGGCTTTGTCTATAGTGCTCAAAGACTATCTGAACAAATCGGTGTTGGTTTACATCGACGATTGTCTAATCTTCTCGAACACGTTTGAACAGCATCTGATTGACGTAGAAAACGTTCTGAAAGCTTTACACCGCGCAAATTTGAAAATATCCCAAAACAAATGTTGTTTTGCCAGACGCTCAGTCAAATATCTTGGCCACGAGATAGGACAAGACGGTATCACCCCGTCTACGGATCATATTTCAGCTCTAACCAATTACCCTGTGCCAAAACACAACGACCCGTTTCTGCCTAACAAATCAAAGTTAGTACGATCCCTCCAAAAACTCACCCTACCAAAAACCGAGTGGGTTTGGTCGAACGAATGCCAGCGATCTTTCGACACGCTCAAGCAACTTATGGGTCAGAAACCTTTTCTTCACTTCGCAAGTTTTGACAAGCCTTTCTTTGTAATGACGGACGCATCTTCGTACAGCGTGGGTGCAGGAATATTCAACAAAGACGATAATGGTCGTCTTCTACCCGTGGCTTTCACCGGCCGTGGTCTCAGCGAATCAGAATGCAAAAGACCGGTTTACGAGTTGGAGATACAGGCCGTCGTGCATGCGTTTGAGAAGTTCCGTCATTTCATTCTTGGCAGACATTTCACGTTGTATTGTGACAACAACAGCCTCGTCCAATTATTACAGAAAAACAGATCTGAACGTCAGCTTAGCCCTAAGGTGGATCGCTGGATCTTGTTCATATGTAATTTCGACTTTGAAGTCGTCCACATCAGCACAAAGTCGAATTTTTTGGCCGACGCTCTTAGTCGTAGGTCTTATGATGCTCCCTCACCACAAGATTCGTCCTACCCTAATTTGGATTCCTTCCCGTACTCTCCTGGCATTGATGTTGTTACCAGGAGCGCTACACGCGCTGCGCGAGAAACTGCTGCCGCCAGCCCGTACAAACTTCACTCAACGCCATGTTCTGTTACTGATAGCTTCAAACCAGCAGTACCCTGTTCTCAAGTGCCAAGGGCGCAAGACATTGTTCAAAGCTCTGGTTTTCATTCATCAAACGATACCGCAAGCCCTATTGACCCCACATCACAAGTCTGTTCACAGCCACCGAGGACACGAGACAATGCCCATAGTTCTGGTTTTTGTTCGTCGGACGGCAGCGCACGCCCTGTTGACCTCGCACCCGGACATGCTGTGGCAGCCGGCGCTGATAGCATCAACCCCGACAAATTGGTTTCAGATAATGCTGATACAACTTTAACCATACCAGCCAGAACACAACGAGAATATTCAATTTGATAATGTCCTTTGTGACAAATGGACATTTGATAACACCTGCGCCACGAATGCCACGACAGCACATATTGAGGGTCTGGATTCCGCCACAATAGCCGCCAAACAAAGGGCACATGGACCCTTCCTTGACCTCATTCAGTACCTGCAACACGGTTTGGTGCCTACTACAAAGAAGCGCTATAATTACTGTGTGTCCCGCGAGAATACACATGGCTTGTATGGTCCACATCAACTGTTAGTAGTCCACCAACCTAACAAAGACGGGACCTCTGGGGTGCGTGTTCTGATTCCTCCTAGTATGCGTGCAATGCTAATTCAGTTATATCACGACAAACTGTTGCACCACTCTGGCATGTTTAAAACAATAAGCAAGATTCGTGAGCTTTATGTCTGGCCTGGCTTGGACGGCGACGTCACACGGTATATTAGTAATTGTGAGACTTGTCTGTTAACGAAATCTTCTCTCAACCCACAACGTACTCAACGGTGTGTCATAAGCCCCCCGTCCAAACCTTTCGAGTGCATTGTTATTGACCATATTGGGAGTTTCGAATTGTCACCTTGTCGTCACAGGTTCATCCTGTCTGTCGTCGATTTGCTGTCTTCTTATGTGATAGCTATACCTCTGAGATCTGCGTCTGCTGAGGACACAAGCCAAGCTTTATACGACCACGTTTTCTCTACGTTTGGTTTTGCGAAGACGATCATAAGTGACAATGGACCAGCCTTTGTCAGCAAAGTGTATGCGCAAATGTCTGACAAATTTAACATCAAGCTATCGTTCGCCTCTTGTTTTCACCCTAGGTCCACTGCGAAAGTCGAACGCCAGAACCAGAACATACTTAACCTTCTGAAATGTCTCACCAGGGACCGACCTGACCAATGGCCCAAATTTCTGACAACAGCTTGTAACGTGATCAACAATACACCCAATTCCATCTCCAAGATAACGCCTTCACAGGCCGTTTTTGGCCGCGACACCAGTTGCTTAGTAGACATCGACTGGAATAGAGACGAACGACCACTTTCCTCCTTCATTGAGGAGATGAACTCGATTCAAACTTGGGCGATAGCTCAAGCCCGTTCTTTAAAGCGAGCCTACGATGAAAGGGAACAAGCAAAACACAATGCCAACAAGCAGCCCTCCCGAATGCCAGAAAATGCAACTGTGTACTGGCGAAAGCCTTCGCTCCCAGATCCCAAAGCCAATAAAAAGCTGCAAACGCCTATCAAGAAATGGCAAGCCTTTGACATACGTAATCAAAGCTGCCGCCTTCGTGACCCAGTCACAAACGATGTATACAAACACAGAGTCACGCTCTCCCAGTTGGTTTTCCCATCCAAACACGATGATAACACACGCTTGTTAAATGCCTCTGCTTCTCCGTGTTCACAATAATGCGCCTTTGAAAAAAAAAAAAAAAAAAAATTTTTTTTTTTTGCACAGTTAACACGCTAGGCTAATTCTCGGAATCGCAAAGGCTCTGTCTGCGCCGTGCTGTCGTCAGGATAGCAAGTCCATGGACGCATTACGGCGCCATGTCCAGCCTCTGAATATCCTGACGCCCGGCGAGCAACCCCGGTTACCAAGACAGCCAGTAAGCGTTCACAATAACTCACTTTAACTCACGAACAAAACATTTATGTACGCTTCAAAACCCCGATCCCATTCCATAATCATGTCAAGAAGACAGAATGTTAGAAAACATTAAGACTACAAGATATAATTCATTGAACACGGCCATTCTATTGTGTTTTGTAATCATGGCGCCCCCCCCCCCTCCCCGGGATGCCCGGCGCGCGGACCTCCCCTCCTGAACACAACATGGACACGCTAATTATCAACAAACGCCAAACAGCCACCACCAGCGCTCAGCGGCACCGTCACGGTTAGTCTAACCGTCACATCCGGTTCCGCATTCGAACACGGTTCCGCATGCTGCGGACCGCTACATAACAAGCTACAGTTCACATTACAACCACTCCTCGACTTCAACTGCTGCTGATTACTTCCACGACTGCTCACCACCTGCCAAGAATATTCATACCAACTTCACAACACTACTCGAATCAACTGATCGCGCTTTTGCATCGCTGTGAATCGCCACTCCATGGCCGAGCCGACGCCCAACAACTCAAGCATCAACCTGTCATCCAAATACATCGGCAGTTGCGCAGTGTGTAAAACACTCGTCTTTTTCAAATATAAAGACGACTTCGAAAAGTTCAACACTGACCCGTTTTGTGATGAGGAGTGTGTTCTTTTAGCCCTTGAAAACCTATCGTGCACCGACTCTACACCGGACAACACGCAGTAACATATCACACTCGTCGCCCATATCATTATCAGCCCCCTCCCCACAGCGGGCAGCACTGTTTGACATCAGTTGACGCCTGTCGCACGCGCCACCGCCAATTAGCGACGCCCGCCTCACACAGCGTGCGACGCCTGATAGTGCCGCCTACTTAGCACGTGCTCCGCGGGGGGTCCAGGCTCTTTTCAACATGAGTCTCCTCGCGATCACCTCGCTAGCCCTCCTCAGCGCCGTTACCACCGACGCACTGCGTTTCGAATTGCGTGAGAGTGCAGGTTTACTCTTTCGCAACGAAGACAGATCCCTCAGGAAGATTATTGGACATGAAAACGCTGAATTTGCCATCAAAATACCTGCTTTCCACGAATTATCGTCTCTGGTCAACCACACGACGGATTACCATTACTGTCACACCTTTTGGTCATTCGAACGCGAATGTGAATATGTCCAAACTTCACTTCGTTTGGAAAACAGCCACGTTTCACGGTTGATTGCTGCCTACAATCAAGAGGTAGCTTACCTAGTTAGCGACTTAGCCATGCTGCACATAAAGCCCAACAGCAAAGGGGCCTGTTAGACATCTCATACCTTTTGTCCAGTTTATTCGGCGTAGCCAGCTCCCACGATATCAGGAAAATGGAACGATACATACGCACGGCGTTATTTTAGTTCTCACAAGAACCAGAAGGACATTACCTCCGTTTTCGACTACCTTTCCAAATTCCGCAATGTCACATCATCAAACTTCAAAAAATCTGCGGGCTCACATAAACAATACAAACACCGCTTTAACTATAACCATGTCTCGGTTGGACCACATCACCGGCGTGTTTCGCTATCTTTGCTCATTTTGACAACATCCAAGATAATTTAAACATTATCAGAGCCCTTGATCAGGTCGTAATGACCCACACAGCGGCAATCACAGCAGTCTGCTCTTATCGCTGACCCCTCTACACGACATACGGGTTTTCAGGAGTCAATTAAATCTGCTACATGCCGGCAAACTTCCCAGTGATCTGATCACACCTAAAAATTTTGAAAGATGTCTTTTTCTTCGTTACAACCACATTTGGTCAAGCGCGATTTGTAAAGCCTTACCAGTCGAGCCAAATTGGAATTACTACTACGACACTGCGCATGCAATAGCCTACAAATTTGGCGACACTATTCTAGTGTCCGTCAAGATTCCTCTACTGCGTGCTAATCATGTTCTGGACATGTACAAAGTTTTGGTATACCCAGTCCTGTTTCACTCAACTTCTTCCATGAGCGTCAACCGCAGTTCCACCCTTAACACCAACACTGATTACATTGTGGTCACGCTGACAGAAATCAATACGGGTTTTTGAACTCCCACGAATACCAAATTTGCAAAGAAAATGATTTCTGGTGTCCATATCCCCACATACTGTACAACCAGTGAAGCGGATCATTGCTTATACCAGCTTTTGTTCAACAACCGAATAACACCTGCTTGCAGTTTTACCCATTCAATCTCCCCCCGGAATTCATTTTTGATTCTTCTTTTCGTTATTGGTTCATTTTACCATTCATGCAATCACGGATATGTATATTAAGTCACATACCTGCACGGTTTGGGGCAGCCTCGACATCCTGACATCCAGGCAGGGTGCCTTCCAGTCTTCTTTGTCCTGGAGACAAGTTTATTCAAACGGACAAATCTCAACCGGTTGTTAAACTGCGTCCGCCCCGAGACTGGCGACGGAATCTCACTAGCCCGTATGACAGAGATCATCATCATCCACATCATCTTCAGCTCTACAACTAATTTAGGATCCGGGCCCCCCTCGTCTGTGGGGGAGCATTGGGGGTCGTTCATCACACTGCAAATGACGATGTTCAATATCATTTAGCCTTTTTTGAGATCACTGCATTTACAACTGACCACTGTTGGCGACTCAATGTCAAAAGAAAATATATATATATATTCTTCACATTTTCTTTGACTCCATTTGTGATTGTATAGCCTACATTTGCTAAGGTATATACATATATATATTTTACCTGAATTGAGCATCACCGTCGTCATTAGCAATCTCACGGCCGCTTTCTTCGGCGCTGCTTTCTTCACAATTGCTGCCACTGCCGCTGCCACTTTCTTCACCTCCAGAGTTCTCATCATGTTCGCCATCACTGTCAAGCACCTCAACCGGCCGCCCCGCCTAGCTGCCGGTGCGGGCGATGAACCCATATAGATGACGTCGTCATCACTATCACTGGTTGCGCCCGCTGGTAACAGTCCCAGCTGGACCAGCGCAGAAGCTGCAACGCCGCTTATTCTTACGTTGTCCCCCAGAACCCGTTTGGGTCACTGTTTGAATAACGTAAGCAGCACAGTTCCATCAAAGTTAATAGAAGTTATCCTCGCGATATCGCCAGCCATCGTTGTGTTCTGGGTGTTTGCACTAAACGTACTGCTCGTATTCAGTCCACGCATCCGATGTCCATATGCCAAGCACCTCCCAACGATGACCATGCGACCAATCTGCTTGCCCCTGCCGTAATCATCATCAAGTTCGTTGAACATGATCCTGACACCTAACACGATGACCCCGATTCGACAGGAGCGACATGGGATTCTAATGGTGTAACATGACAGACGTGTTCCAGACGTGTCAACTTCTCTCACCCGCCGTGTGAACGGTTCAAACAAAACATATTCAAAGACTATACTGATAACTGACTTTTTTTTTAATGTTTAGTTTCATAATCACAGTTTGGACACATGAATTTTTGTTGGATGATTATCAAGTTTTTCTCATGGTGTTAGTTAATATGTGCGTCTATTCTCAATGTATACTTATGTTTATATGCAATTGCTATTTTATTTACGTTTATTTCAATAATGTTTCAACACGATGTTTGTATCAACTGATTTCCACGTTTTATATGTATATATACTGCGAAGTACTGCATTCTGACATTATATTCTGTATATGATTACTATTTAGATGAACATTTTATTTAGTTTTGTAACCTGTTAGTATTCATTTATTTACTCTGCATTACCTATTTTGTATTGTATGTATACATTATTGCATTACCGTATTCCTGTGCATAGGCGCACGTCGCCGTTCCTTTTCGAGCCATTCACTTCACATCTGGTTTATATAATTTATTGGTTCTAATTTTGAGCCGCCTTTTCAATGCGTCAAAATTATACCCCAGAGGGGGGAGGATGACATGAAGTGATATAACATTTCCACTGATCTAGCACTCAGCATACACGGTAACCTACTACAGTCTATTAGTATGACTGAGTGCTGGAATAGTCTGCACAGGGAACGGAGTTCTATGAGTATATAACCCAATGTATTCTTGTAATCTTGGCTGGAAATAAATATTAGAAACCATTCTTGAGTCCATTGTTCTAAGGCTGGTAAATCGTCGAACGTTACTCCTTTATACATTTTGATATTAACGTTTTCCCATAAAAAATTGCTGGCCAATTCTAAACATTTTTGTAATTTGAGTTGATAACAAAATCTTTGAAGACCATGTCTAATGTATTGCTTTTGAATTAGCAAGCATCTGAAGAAACATAAGTTATCTGTTATAACAAAATGTCTACTTTTTGTCTCGTATCATTTTTAACAAGTTTCTATTGTTTTAACACAATCAGTGAGAACTGATTCGCCGCCAATCACTCCATATAGCGCTTGCATTTTGAGAATGAAAAAGGTTGCTGAGCAAAAAATAAAATATAGTGTATTTAGTATTCGGCTCCCTTGTCCTGAAAACTTCGTCAAAATCCAACGCATCCAACTGATCTAAGTACAATTCTATTTCTTGTTCATTCTTTATTAGTGTAGGATCTGATGTCCATAAATTGTTATTATGTGACGAATAATAAAATCTTAAACATCCATTTGTTCTATCCATTAACAGCATGGGCGGGCTTATAACTATTTATTGTGCTATGATTGTTTTCACCCGTCAACCTACAGTTAAATAACGTTACATGCATTAATTTTGATAATTGGTAAAAACTCATTATTGATTTCCAGAAGTTATTAAGTTATTTCGGGTAATTTTGGTAACAAACTAAACATTTTTGACCCGAACGGATTATGAATTACGAAAATTTTGATGAAACATATTGCTTTGTGAATAATGTAATTTGTATTCATAATGGTATTGTTAATCTTCCAAGTACACATGTAATATATATATAGAATGTACTAAGTTGGTTTTATTGCAATTATACTATTATGCAATTATACTGAAATTTGCCCACAAATTCTATAACTATTATATAGTTAATAAGTCACTTTAATCAACGATAAATCCCGCCGATAAGTAAACGGCATAATCCCTGTTATATGGAGGCAACCTCCCCTCTGAATTTCTTCCACGGGGCACTCGGCTATGCTAACCATTACACATTATGTACGCGCGTGGTCGGATGTACAGGATTGAATTTGTCTTGTAACACATAAATTCTACCAAACTCCCATCTGTCAATAAGTGTAATGATTTATAGAAGCAACCCGTCTCTGAGATTAAAAGTCCCACTTCTGGAGTATAAGGCTCTGCTTTCTATATCATAGTTCTGTACCCACACACGACGGGAGTCCTACGCATAAATATAGCAAATCTTGTTGTCATTATATACTCAGGATTGGGGTTGAAAAATACGTCAACACCTTTGATCAGTGTTATTATTTCATGAAGGGGTTATCAAGTTTAGCCTCAAGTGGGTAATTTTATAAAATCGCTCGTGTACAAATAATCAATTTCACGTACATCATCCTAGTTTTTGCCAATCTAAACCTGTTATATGTTTACTAGACACATTTTTTTTCTTCTTCAAATTGTCTACTTTTTACATTATTCATTATGTCACAAAGCACTTTGTTTAGTCAACATGTACAAATGTAAATATTTTATGTATTGCGGACTTGAAATTTATACCATTAAACAAAATTTTACGTGATAATCCAAATTTTT
>JAGTTF010001068.1:0-10932 GCA_019095985.1 Streblospio benedicti | reverse complement strand
TCAATTGAAGTAGCACAAGATGCCTGGTGCTGCCCAGTGTTGCGCTCTAATATAAATAAGGAAAGTGTGAGTAATCTTTTCATTTCGTTTCGTTTTCAGTAGTTAGTACCCCTGCCATCTTTCACCACTCGAAGTGATGAAACGGGAAAACCATAAAGCTCTAAATGCTGCGTAATTCTGTCTTGAGGAACAGGAAATGCAGTTGTTACTTTGAAGGTTCCCTGTGAAAATGTCGGGTGTACTTCAAAAAAGCTCTTTCGAATAGGTTTGAATGTCTTTAATAATGGCATCATCCGCCTGATTATTGACATTTTCAATTTTGAAGAAATACTGATAGTTAGTAGCACTCGGCTCTTTTGAGCTTCCTGGGCAAATGAAACACCACAGAAAAAGCATGAATGCACAAAGGCATCGCATTGTAGTAGTCATATCGATAAAGTTGTTAGTAAGTTCGTTCTAGATAATACAGAATTATCCACTCCTGAATAATTCTCACTTGCCGCTAAAGTATATAGACCTGTGAAATAATTTTTTTTCTGTGAATCGAGTGTTAAATATTATAATTCTAACATTCTTAGGAAACCAATATTTGTCAAATACTTGAATCGTAAGGTTTTAATTCTATCGATTACTAAATGCATTTAGGTCGGAATTATAGAGGTATTAAATTTGCAGCGCTTCAATGTGGACTCTATCTGCAATCCAAATGTGGAAAAAAATCGTTCACTGCATCTGTATGATATAGAGCATCAAAGAGAAATAATATCGAAAAATTTCGGCAGAATCGATACATAATCGAGATATTGCGATAGATAAAATTACAGGAATTGGGAGTTACAAAAACAGCGCAGTATTCAGAAGGTCAAATTGAACTGGCAAGCCTATTAAAAGTGCTTGGGGCATCCCGCCAGAGTTGCAATTATTCAGGCCCTGATCAAAGCAAAAATCTTGCGTTTGTGGAGAATTAGTCACGGGAAATTGAATTGGCTCAATCTACTGTTTCTCAGCATTTAAAAGAGTTGAAGAGTGTTGGGTTAGTGAAAGGGAAGATTGAAGGCACCAGTGTTTGTTACTGTATCGACCGGGAACAATGGGAGCACTTTTGTAATGTGTTGGGGCCGCTTTTGGCCGATGGTCTGTCGTGCAATGATGACAATTGTTGTTGATCAAAGTCATGCAAAAATGCGGTCTATCCTCGTTTGGTTGTGTCTTTGTGTTAGTTATTGAGCTAATCCGATCAAATTGCACACTGCAATTTTTTTGGTTTTTAGGAATTCAAGTTGCGCCTAAAGAAGATATGGAGTCACGATAGGAAGTCGCACAAATTCCTGGAATTGTTTCTCTTGGGAAATCATATCCGCCGAATGTTAATAGATAGAATGAAGAAATGGGGAAAAAAGTTCTGGTGTTGTGTACAGGAAATAGTTGCCGAGTCAAATGGCGCATGGATTCTTAAAACGTATGCCGATCAATCGCACGAAAATGTATTCTGCAGGCGTACAGACAGATGGTGTCAATCCAAGGGCTATCGAAGCGATGGAGAAAGTTGAATCGATATCTCCATGCACACTTCAAACAATGTAAATGAGTATATGAACGTAGATTTCGATTACATAATTTCTGTGTGATCATGCACAGGAGCGATGTCCGTATTTTCCATCTACAGCAGTAAAAGTTTCATCATAATTTTTCATGACCCATTCAGACAACAGGTACACCAGAAGAGGTAGCCGAGGTTTTAATAACGTGCGTGATCAAATTGAGTGTATTGTAAGGAATTTGCCGCTGCCTATTTGCAATAAAGCGGTTGTGTTTGGTGGTATCGTCGCTTCGGTCTTTTGACTTCCTGAGAATAGTTATAGAATAGCGAAGAAGTGGTTGCATCACAAGAAAGTGAAACAATCCAGTGAAAGGAACTCGCTGAAAGGCATGAAAAACTTGATTATTTAACGTAAATTTGTGTCAATTGTATCTTATTTAACATTTAAAGAAATGGCTGAAACAATGACAGATTTGGGGATTGCAGAAGTATTACAGCAATTCAAGATCGAACAGAATAACAACGGTGCTTCAAATAGGAGGACATTGGTTTAATACACGTGGTGAGGTAATCGCTTCGGTTTCTCCGGTTGACGGTGAGACGATCGCAACAGTAAATGCTGCAACAGAAGCGGATTATGAGGCGGTTGTGTTGAAAGCACAAGAAGGATTTAAAGCATGGAGACAATGGACAGCTCCTGCGCGTGGAGAAGTAGTACGTCAATTGGCGGTGAAACTACGTGAATACAAAGAGCCTCTTTTGAAAATTGGTTTCTTATGAGATGGGTAAATCTTACCAGGAAGGATTGGGAGAAGTTCAGAAATGATCGATATCTGTGATTTTGCTGTAGGTCTTTCTCGCCAGTTGCACGGATTGACAATGCATTCTTGAGCGCCCTGACACCGTATGTATGAGCAGTATCACCCACTAGAGTTGTCGGAATTATTTCTGCCTTCAACTTCCCGGTAGCAGTTTGGAACTGGAACACAGCATTGGCTTGGGTTTGTGGTGATTCATGTGTATGGAAACCATCAGAGAAAAGCTCCAATCACAGCGATTGCATGTCAGCAAATTACACAAGAAGTATTCGCAGCGAACAATGTACCTGAAGGAGTTTCCGGATTGGTAATTGGCGGTGCTGAATTGGGATCGCAATGTCACACGATAAGCGTATTCCACTTGTTTCTGCAACAGGGTCTACTCGAATCGGGTAAAGCTGTTGGTAAGGCTGTTGGAGAACGTCTTGGAAAATCATTGTTGGAATTGGGTGGTAACAACGCGATTATCATTACACCAACAGCAGATTTGAAATGGTAGTGCCTGGTGCAGTATTCGGTGCAGTTGGAACATGTGGTCAGCGTTGTACATCAACACGTCGATTGGATTATTCACGAGGATGTTTATGATGATACAGTGAAAAAGACGCATTGGTTAATGCTTACGCTCAGATTAAAATCGGAAACCCATTGGATGAGCAATCACGTGGACCTCTAACAGATCAAGCAGCAGTTCAAATGTATTTAGAAGCATTGGACAAAAGCGAAAGCGGAAGGTGGAAATATTATCGTGGAAGGTGGTGTTCTTGAAGAAGGAGAAGGTTACGAATCCGGATGTTATGTGAAACCAGCAATTGTGGAGGCTGAAAACCACTTCGAAATTGTACAGCACGAAAACATTCGCGCCAATTTTGTACATCATGAAGTACTCTGGAAGCGTAGAGAATGCAATTGAATTGCAAAATGCAGTACCGCAAAAGTTGTCTTCTGCTATCATGACAAACAACCTGAAAGAATCAGAAGCGTTCTTGTCGCAGCGGGATCCGATTGTGGAATCGCGAATGTAAACATCGGAACGTCTGGTGCGGAAATCGGTGGAGCTTTTTGGTGGTGAAAAAGAAACCGGAGGTGGACGTGAGTCTGGATCCGATGCCTGGAAAGTTTACATGCGTCGTCAAACGAATACAATTAACTATTCCGACAGCTTGCCATTGGCACAGGGAATCAAGTTCGATTTGTAAAATCAAGAAAAGTGTACCCCTCGAATCCTTTTTGAGGTTCATTTCAATAAATACATTAGCCGGTCCTCACGCAAAGTCGAGAGACCGGCTTTTTTTTGTCGTATTTTTAACTCATGATCCGAGCACTTTATCCATTTGTTCTTTTCCTTGCTTTGAATTTGTTGTTCATTCTTGGACTCAATCTTACATCCTGCGAAAATGATTCTACTCAAGGCCAAATTCAGCTCCAAAACAGGAGAAGAAATCGGAAGGACGCATTTCCAAAATTGAAATCAACGAATTCGGGAAAACATCTATTTTGAATTTTAGTTACGACAATCAAATCGTAAACATCGAAAATGCAGCCAGCAAAAGGAAATGTCGATGCACGTTTAGAATTCGATGATCAAAATCTGCTTCAGGAAGTCATTTCAGGGAGAAGTCGTATACAGTATTTTGTACGACGGAACAGGTCGTAATTGGCATGTTGTCAGGCAATGGAAGCCAGCAAGTGATGTTTGAATACGATGATGGAAAGATTATTGCACAACATAATTTTGTGGGGCGTGTGATACTGTGGCATCCTACTACTACGAATACCTGGAGAATAGTCCTGCAAAAGTGCGAATCGAGGGTGGGAAATCAGTTACCTCGCGAGTATACTCTGTACTATCTAAACGAACAGAATTCGCTTTCCGGGTTCAATGAAATGATTCTTCCCCTCTGAAATTGTCAATCAATTAGGATTCCCGGCAATGTACGGTGAAAAGTACCGCGTCGCGCCAAACGAACCGATGATCAAGCCAACAAAGACCAACCGTTGAAGGAAAGTTATACCCCACCACTCAATGACATTGTTTTTACCGTTCACAAATCAGGAACCCAAGAAACTTTGAAATTGGTTTCTGATGGAACGCGCGAATGGAATGCTAAAATCCACTGGTAATAGGCAATTTCGTATATTTAGAAGGCTAAAACTATACGTATGAAACTCCTTCTAATATCCTTTTTTCGTTGGGATCGGTTCCTTTTCTTTCGCTCAAAAGTGGAAACAAATGGCCCAGATCCACAAGTCAATATCTATGACGTTGTTGCCGAAGCAGAAGCATATTTCGATACAATTGACATTCATGCAAAGGCTGGATGGAAAGGATATCAGCGGTGGTTGTATGAAAATGAGCAAAAGTTTTATCCGTCGGGGAGACCGCAGTCAGGTGGATCCTTATTTCGCTGAAAGTGCCTATCGGGAGTTTCTGAATAATGCGCCAGAATCAAATATTTTCAACGCCGGTTGGGAGCAGTTGGGGACCTCACTACATCGGTCAGGTTACAGGACACCCTATTCTCTTGACTTGGTCGAATTGAAGCGTTTTTACGGAGATCCAAATGATCGGATAGAATCTATATCGGTTCCAGAAGTGGCGGTTTTTGGCGAACCTGGATGGCGGTGCTACCTGGAACGAAGGTGCAACCGATTTCCTCATCGCAACAGGTGTCAATACCATGGCCGTGCGCCCAACCAATCCCGATTCAATTCTAATCAATGTGCGGAACGCACGAAACGGAACAACACACGGTATTTATCGCTCTACCGACGCCGGTTTAACCTGGACGGAAACAGCATTTAATCCAACCAATCTCGGTTGGGGTGGATTGGGGACCAACCAACAGATCAACGAAGTGATTTATCATCCAACCATTCCGGATTTAGTATTCGTGGCGACCAATAATGGGTTTTATCGATCTACAGACGATATGGCTACCTGACACAGATTGCTTCAATAACTACCGCTACCTACGAAATACTATTTCATCCCACAGATCCAGATGTGATGCATGTACGTAGAAACAATGCCGATTTTTTATACATATCGTACAACGCAGGGTTTAACCTTCGGAACCACAGGAAGCACTCCAGGAGGAAATATCAGTCGAATTTCGATAACGGCAGATTGCCCCGACTGTATTTTTTATTATGCTGTGAACGGAACCATGCGTGGAAGTCTGAAGATCAGGGAGCTAATTTCACTCAAATAGCCAATCATGGTTTGGGAATGTACGGAGCGTTTGCGGTAAGTGATACCGACTCCAGTCAGATTCTCGTTGGTAATATTGACGTCAACATGAGTTCAGATGGCGGACAATCGCTTTAATCAAACAACGTTTTTGGTCGCAGGGGAAATGCAACTTACGCAACGAACACATCTTACGTGCATGCGGGATATTCGCAGGGCGCGCTGTCAGGACGGAGTCTTTTGGGTAAGTACAGACGGGTTTTTAGGAAGAAGCGCCGATAACGGAGTGACCTGGGAGATTTTGAAGGAAAATCAATTCTGTGAAAAATTATTCGCTTGGACTCAGTCAGTCGAACCATGAACGAACTATTACAGGCTCGCAAGATAACGGCACAAGTATCCACACCGAAGCCGGTTGGGTAGAATTTTATGGAGCCGATGGCATGGAGGGAATCATTCATCCTTTGAACGATGATTGGATGATTGGAAGTCCCAGCATGGGGATTTAAGACTAACAAAAGATGGCGGGCAGACACAATCAGAGCCACACCTCCCGGACAAAACGGTGGATGGTAGCACCTCTTCTGTACGACCCGTTGAACCATATGCGCGTCTATTCTTTGGAGATACCGTTTTCAGAAGTAATGATTTCGGAGCCTCATGGACACAACTTGGTACACCGAGTTTTTCAGGAACTATTTCATGCCGCTATGGCAGAAGGTGAACCAGAAAAAATGATCGTGGCCCGTGGGCAGGACATCGAAATTTCCTTTACCGGAGGGAATACCTTCTTTGATATTCAGGTTTCGTTACAAGTGCGTCCATCTCAGATGGCTGTTTCGATCCAAATGATGACAATACGATTGTTGTCGTTTACGCGACCTATCAGAATAACGGTCAAAAGTGTTTATCACGAACAATAATGGACTCATCTGGAACAACATTATGTACAACCTTGGTGATATTCCGATTCGCTCTGTAGTTATTGATCATACAGATGCCAGCACTATTTACGTGGGAACAGAAATTGGTGTGTACAAAAGGCAATGTCAGATAACACGTGGTCGTTGTACAATCCGGATTTACCCAATGTTTCGATTTCTGAAATGGAAATTATGTACGGTTCAAACACGCTACGTGCAACAACCTGGGGGCGATTGTGGGAATACACACTGGATGGTCGTGTAGATTATCCGGCAATCACCAACTACGGATATCACAGGATGCTCAAACCGAGCTTCTCCCCTGTGGAAGGGAGCGATCAATACGTGACCTCAGTAATTTCTTACGATGGAACTTTGTCGGACGTTTACGTGGAATGGTCGCTAAACGCACCTGTTTTTGGAAATGTCATTCCAATGACCAATACCATCGATTCAACCTGGGTGTCTGATCAGCCGCTACCGAATGCCTCTGCAGGAACGAAAATTTTCTTCAAGGTCTATGCCGTTGGAAGCACTGGAGACACTACCGAGACGTATAAATTTATGTATACTGTGAAGCCGGAACAATATTGTACATCTACCGGAAACATGAGCTGGCAAACTGCCGTAACGTTGGTTGATTTCAATACGATTAATAACGCTACCGGTAAGACACAGCCATATACAGATTATACAGCAACGCATTCAACGACGGTTGAGGTGGGTAGTTCGCACCCATTGACGACGAATGTCAATACAGACGGAAATTATACCATTCACGCGAAAGCATGGATCGACTGGAATCATGATTTTGACTTCAGTGATCCGGGAGAAGAATACGATATGGGCTCAGCTCAGAACACGGCTAACGGACCAACAAATCAATCACCATTAATGATTACGATTCCGGCAAATGCTTATATCGGTGAAACGACAATGCGTGTTTCTGCGAAGTTTGGTCAATCGCCAGATACTTGCGAAGTAGGGTTCGATGGCGAAGTAGAAGATTACAGCATTGTGATTATTCCTGCTTGTTCTCCGTTGTCATCTACAACTGATGTTACAGCCTACAAGTTATGATTGAATGGCAATACTTATACCGCTTCAGGATCATATGCCGTAACATTGCAAAATGCACAAGGATGCGATTCTACCGCCAATTTGAATCTTACAATTGAAACGGTAAACACCAACGTAACGCAAGGAGGAATTGTGCTTACGGCAGAAAGTGCATCAGGAACGTTCCAATGGATTGATTGTGATAATGAAAATACATTATTCCGGGGCTACCAATCCTTCATATGTGCTACGGCAAATGGAAATTACGCAGTTATCGTAGATGATGGAAACTGTTCGGATACCAGCTCGTGCTTTGTGGTGGATGAGGTGAGTTTAGATGAAACAACGCTGGAAGAAATTGCGGTGGTAGCGCCAAATTCTTCAGATGGAAACTTTTACAATACATTTCTCACAGGAAGCGTCCAATGTGGAAATCAAATGTTTTGATGCGGCAGGCAAGCTTATTCTCTCAGAGAATAAGAAAAATAGTAGTGTTTTGAATATCAATTGAATGTGGCTCCTGGAACGTATTACTTACAGATCCAACTTGCTGAGAAATCAGGGGTATTTACCCTGCTGGTAGAGTAAACTTCAGGAAGTCAATTTGAAAGAGGATGATTAACAGATAGAGTGCCGTCTTAGTAACCTCTGAAGCTTGTTTTGCTTCTCTTTGTACATTTTGTATTCGTCCATCATTTCCACTGAATGGTCACCTGGGTAATGCTTCAATCACGTAGATGTTTTGAGGATCCAGTTCATGCGCCTTTTGTAGATGTGGTAATGCAAGTTGAAACTGCTCATCGACCTTTTTTTTACCATGCACTTGCCTTTTCAAAATCAATTCTTCATTGGCTTTTTTCGCGCAAATTCAGCTCCTTTGTTCACGCGATTGGCACCTGCATTAAAAATGTGCTACATCGTTCGTCGGATCCAATTCAATTGCTTTTTATACGCCTCGTAAAGCGGCTTCCGGATCTTTTGTTCAATCAGGTTTCCATATACAAGTCGCATGTTAGGGTCTGTCGGATTTTCTTTAATTGCTTTTTCAAATTTAGCGACAGCCTCATCGTATTTCTGAGGCGAATTGTTGTAAATATCCAACTCGAATCGATTCAATGCATCCAGAATATTTGCAAAATTGATCTTGTTGCGCCGCCAGGATACGTTTGTCAGAACTCGATGAATTCATTAATCCTTCTAAACGATCAGATTCTGTCTGAACAAACTCAGTTCCTTCCTGTGTTAATTCCAGCGCTTTATCCAAATCATTATTGCTATATCGATCAATGATAGCCATTGAGTAAAAAAGCATAACCAATGTTAGCATCTGGCACTTCCGTGGGTTGGCTTCATATCTTTCAATCGCTTTGGTGAAATCTGCGTATGCTTTTGTAGAATCTGCTACGGCTAGATAGGTTTGGCCGCGCAAGGAGTAGATTTGATAGTCTCCGCGCATCCCATAAGTTTCAGCAATTTCTTGTGTTGTGTTGTAATACTGAAGTGCTGCATTGTACTCTCCGAGAAGGTATTCCATGTTCCCTGAGTTGAAAATCACGTAAGAAATGGAAGCGATGTCCTCTTTATTATTGTTTCAAGTTCACTTTTCGGATCAGAAGCCAAAGCCTTTTGATAGCAATCGTATGCATCAAGATCGTACCCTTTGTATTTCGTTAATTGATCGTGGGCTTGCAGGCTCATCGCAGTTGAGATCAGCATGGATTTCGATTTACAAGGCGATACCACCCAACAGCAACTTCCTTCGGTTTTAATGAGTTCACATTTTTCATTGCCTCGCCCAAATGTTCAACGGCCGTTTCATAATCGCCCATTTCGCAAGAAGCGATTCCCATTTTTAATTTTGAAGATTGCGCTAGTGTGATGAATCCACTGAAAATGAAAAGAGTAAAGCAAAAAGAAATTTCATGGTTGATCCGTTTGGTTCCGTTCAAACGAATATAGAAAAAATTGTGCCAAGCTTTCGGGTGGTGCTTCTTTCGTTAAGCTTTCGAATAGATTAATTCAATTGAAGAACGTTGTCGCCTTTGATTGAATTGCTGAAGGTTTCCAAGTTGATCCAAACGTTTTCTTGCAAGTGCATCGCCCTGAGAAGCCAATTCTTTCACTCTGTAATACTCGTCCATTGTTTCTCCGAAAAGATCGTGATCGAGTTTCGTTTTGATGGGAAGCGATTTTACCGTTGATTTCAATCAGGAAATGCTCTTAACTCACCCAATTCCTTTAATTCCTCCTCGTTGATGTCATCTTTTTTCATCAAAGAAATATAGCGCGGAAGAATTTCGCTCAGGATCAAATTGAATTGGTCAACTCTTTGTTTAATAGGCGCTTATGTCGTTTCGAATTCCATGTCTTCGTCTGTAAGTTAGAAAAAAAATGCCCTTCCAACGCAATCGGAAAAATTAACGCCATTTCAATCAAAACGTGAAATGAATGGTTGATCGAATCTGAGTACCTTTGACCAATGGCCGGAGTTTACATCCATATTCCCTTCTGTAAGCAGCAGTGTTCGTATTGCGATTTTCACTTCAGTACCACGTTTCAGAAGTATCGCGACCGCATGCTATCAGCAATGTCTAAAAATCTCAAGGTCAGATACACTGAAGGATAAGGAGGTCGAGACTATTTATTTTGGCGGTGGAACTCCCAGTTTATTGAGCAAAACTGAAATCGAACGCTTTTTGTCTGATGTTCGAAACCATTTTCAAGTTCCAGGGATGTCGAAATTACATTGGAGGCCAATCCCGACGATTGTACTCTGGAGAATTTAAACCGATTGGAAATTATTAGGTATCAACCGGTTGAGTATTGGGATTCAATCGTTTAAATCCAGCGATTTAGTTTGGATGAACCGGGCTCATACAGCCGAAGAAGCAGAAAAAATGTGTCCTTCTGGCGCAATCTGTTGGATTTGAGAATATCACTGTCGATCTCATATACGGATTACCCAACCTCACAGCTACGGAATGGCAAAATCATATTCAAAAAGTAATTGGTTGGGGAGTCCCGCACATTTCCTCGTATTGTCTTACGGTAGAATCGAATACATTGCTTGAGAAAAGTGAACAAAGGGGAAAGTAGCGACAGACGATGAGGAAAGTGGGCAATTTGAAACCCTAGTTTGCTAAAAGAATGAAAATGGGATTGTGCAATACGAGATATCGAACTTCCTAAGCCCGGTTGAATCGAGACAAATAAAAATTTTTGGAAGGCGTACTTTCCTGGGAAAGGGCCGTCTGCACCTTTTTTGGGGCATCCCACGATGGAATATTGCGAAAAACCAAAAATTTAAAAAATATTTAAAAAAAAATTTGAAAAAGGGGTTTTGGGAAGGAGAACCAAAAAAGGGAAAAATTTAAACGGGGGGGGTTTTTCAAAGTTAAA
>JAGTTF010001065.1:0-10162 GCA_019095985.1 Streblospio benedicti | reverse complement strand
TTCCCGCCCCTTTTGAAAACCCCGCCACCCCCTGAAAAATTTTGGGGAAAGTGGGGGTTTTTTGTTTTCCCGAAAAAAACCCCCATTAAAATTTTTTTTACCCGAAATTGGGGTTTGGGAATTTTTTAACAAAAGGATTTGAAACCTTTTGTAAATTAAATAAGAATTAACAGAAAATTTCTTGAATCCTTTTTTACTTTAAATAATTTTATTTGAAACAATTTTTGGGGAAAAGTTTTTAAAATTTAATTGTCATGCCAAGTAAAAATAAAATTGGTTCAATGCAAATTAAAGTTCCCACTTTTTTCCTGTAAAAAAATTTAAAGAATTCTCAAAATTTTCGCTCCCGAAAGCCCAAACAAAATCAAATATTTAAAAAGAAAAATTGGTGTAAAGGGGTTTATTTTAATTAAAACAAAAAAATAAAATTGGAAGGAAAATTTTCCCCACGCTTTCAAATGTCAAGTTCTACAGCTGGTTCCCCAAAATCAACCCGAACAGTCTTTTAAACTTTTTTAAAGTATTTTTTAAAATGGGAAACCAAAGACCCCGAACCACCCGACATTTTACGGTTTCTAACCCCTAAGATTTGGTTTGGGGAAACAAAAAAACGGTCTCAAGGGGAAAAAAATTTTTCTAGGGAAAGAGAAAACTTTTCAAAAATTTTTGTAGACTAAAACTCTCAAAATTTGTTTTTGGAAAGTTCCCCAATTAAAAATTTTGTAAAATCAAGAAGGCTTTTTCTTAAAAAAACCGATTTTCCAAAAATGTATGAAGTAATTTCCCAGTTTTCCGCAAGCCCAAGAAATAAAATCAAATCCCAAATTCCAAGTTAAAAAGTTGTCCAGCAAGAGATGCAACCCGCAATAAGTGTTCTAAACGGGGACATTATGGAAAGGTCTGTTTTTCCTCAAAATCAAGGAGCCATAAACCAATAACGTCAAAGAAGTGACTGACAATCATGATAATTTTGATGATAATTTTGATAATTATGATGATGAATTCTTCATAGGATCAAATATCATCAAACAAGGATACTATGAACAGGTACATGTATGTGAAATCTGTCTCTGTCGATGGCATAAAAAATACAGTTTAAAAATTGATACAGGTGCAGACGTAAATGTCTTGCTATATGCAAGATACAAGAACTCCCCTCAGTCATAAGCCACTATTGCCAGCAACAAGCACTCCATGCCATGGAGGACTCAGAATTAGCTACATGGGCATCATCAAAACAACAACACTGAAACACAAAAGATGTCTCAGTGCCAGCGAAAATGTATGTAGTAGATAGAAAAAAATGCACTTCTCAGTCATGATACATCTGAAAAGCTGGGAATCATTAAATTGATTGGAAATATTGACCAACATCCAGAAGCTATCAAACTGAAAGAACCAGTTGCAGCCCGTAAATGTCAAAGATTGGTTTGATGAAGACGAAGCCGTTACTATAGTCTTGAAAGAGAATGTAACTCCAGTATGTATTCCCACAGGGCGACGTATACTGTTCCCTCTGATGGAAGCTGTAAAATATGAGCTGAAAAGGATGGTTGAGAATGGTGTTATTGCCCCAATCAAAGAACCAACTGACTGGTGCTCAGCAGTTGTTCCAGTAGCCAAGAAAAACGGCAGTGTCAAACTGTGTGGATTTAAAGAATTTGAACAAATGTGTAAAAAGACCCCATATGAACTTGCCTACCTTAGAAGAAATAGCCCCCAAAGCTTGCCGGGTCTTCCATATTCAGCACTCTCGATGCAGCTAGTGGTTTCTGGCAGATACCACTAGATGAAGCCTCCCAGAAGCTGACTACATTCATAACACCATTTGGGAGATACCATTTTAAAAGATTGCCATTTGGAATCAGTTTAGCAACTGATATTTACCAGTCAAAAATGGTGGAGCTTTTTGGTGAAATAGAAGGGGTTCAAGTCATTATAGATGATATCCTTATTCATGGTAAAAATATGTCTGAACACGATGCAAGACTGAAGAAAGTGATGGACATCATACATGGAGTAGGACTCCATTTGAATAAAGAAAAATGCAAATTTAGGTCTGAAGTGAGTTATTTTGGCCATATCGTCAGCAAGGATGGGATAAAACCACATCCTGGGAAGACAGAGGGGCTATTAGAGAACTCCCAGCACCAAAGAATACATCTGAGCTTAAATTTTACCATACTGGAATGTTTCAATTATTTGAGCAAATTCTTGCCGCATCTCTCGTCCGTGCTAAAACCAATGTCTAACCTACTGAAATCGGACACACACTGGAACTGGGGTCACCTACAGGAAAAAGCTCTCAAGGAAGCTAAGGAACTGGTTAGCAAAGCAGCAACACAGGACTTACCTCATCAAAACACCACAGGGTATATATCGTCGTAACAGGCAGCACATCCAACCAATAGCATCGCTGCCTAGGGAGCAACAAAGTGAGCCTATTATATTGGAGCCTCAGGAACTACAAGCTCCTATGCCACAACCAGTGCAGACTCAACCTGCAACATCTGTAACACCCATAGCCGTGGCACCCCGGCTCCAGCGCCTTGCTCTCCAGCGCCTCCTACTCCTTCTGCCCCCAGGAGATCTAGTAGGATTGCGAAACCAACATCTAGACTCATAGAACAAATATAGTGAATGGTGATTTTGCGTGTTCGAATTTGCATGGTCAAGTTCTGGAACCTCTGACCTTAGCAGTACAAACATTTCATTACAAACTGTATATAAGTTGTGTTTACTGTTGTGTAAGACATTTATTATGTTTATCAAACTCTTTATTGTTTAAAATATCAAAAAAGAAATGATTTTAGATTTTCTTATTGTTCGCAATGTAGTAGTAATGTCAATATAATTTATTGTTCAAATTGTAACAAAACTCATGTTATCAAGGATATGTGACACAAATGTTTCTTCAATTTATGTAATATTCAGTTTAACATTGTTTAACTCAAAAAGGGGGAAGATGTCATAATATGTCATAATGCAAACTAAGTAATAGTAATTATTGAGGACATTGTGAACTCAAGTGAACGAATCTAGCAGGAAGTTCGCCATCTTTGTCTGGTTGTACAATTAAAATAAAGAATTGAAATCTAACAAATATCTTCGTCATCCCAGTTAGCATTCAAACATAAACTACAAATACTTATAGCAGAACGCCACTATCCTGTTAGAAAGTCAGAAACCATACTTATTTTCACCGACTCTGCTTGTCGTGCGAGCAGCAGATACTCACCATACACGAAAACACAAACATTCGTGACATGCTGTACTTTGGCCCGATTGCAGGTAAGATTCTCGTTCCCCGTAGTAAATAGAGAGAAATTGCCGACTTTCTACCCAAGAATCTTGTATTAAAATTGTGCTAATCTTCTTACTTTTAACTTCGGCTGAATTGCCAACCTCTGCTCTACAACATACTAGAAATATTCGCAGAAGTAATTGATAATAAAGATTTGCTGAGACATTTACTTTTCCATCTTTTTGCATCCACTACCAAATGAAAATACTGCACAGAGTCCTGATAGCAAACGTTTGACGTTCCACGAGAGCGTTGGATCACAAACAAATATTGACTAGCAGGTGGTTGCTTACAAAGTGCTTCCTTCTAATTTTCGGAATAACTTTCTCTCAAACGAATTATAAAATGTGATGATATTACTAGACCATGCAAACAGCCATACCTTACCAGAAAAATAATAACAAATGGAGCTGTCAACACACAGGTTAAGAAATATCTATAGGTGTTTGGTCTATAAATTCACTGAATTCATGAATCTGGTGATTGTTTTTCAAATAATGTTTCTGGCCCTCACAGTATATATATATACTGATCCTGACCCCTGAAGGCCAGAAACATTATTTAAAACTAATCACCAGTCCTTGTTCGTGACTAGTACCAGTGATAAATCTAGACTAACATGGCCCCACTCATCAAAAAATAAAAGTGATACTGCACAGCAGGGTGGATCCTTGAGACCTAATATCTTTATCTAGGTCTAGGTCTAGGTGATAACTGGCAGGAAGTTTCCTTTATCACGCCAGTGGAGTGTGTGGCTGCTAGTCCAACAGCCCTCAGTAAGCCGGCTCTTAAACTGATCGATAGAGCTGGCCTTTGCGATGGACGCAGGTAGCTGGTTCCACTGGAGGTACTGTTCTGGCCACAAAGGAGTTTTTCAACCCTCAGTCCTAGCTCTCTTCACCCTCAACTTCCGATTGTGCCTGGCCCTTGTCCTTTGATCACTACGATCCAGGTGTAGGTGTTCTCCGGTGTCAAGGCTATCTCATTGTTCAAGATCTTGAACATGTATGACAGCCTAATGTCTTTCCGACGTCTCTACAGGGTGGGCCACTTCAGCTCTCCTCTCAGGCGTGTAATGCTGGTGCCTTCGTGGTCTTAGTCCGCAAACCCAGCGTATTGCCCTGTTCTGCACGTGTTCTAATGCCACTTTGTCTCCCCTTCCAGGAAGGGATCCCATGCTGGTGCACCATACTCTGTGGCTGACCTTACGAGGCTGAGGTAGGCTACTTTCCTGCAGCTCCTGTGGGCAGTTCTTGAGGTTCCTACGTAGGAACCCCAACCTCCTGCTACACTTAGTAACTGTGTTCCTGACGTGTTCGGTCGATCGTGGACTTTCATGGATCAGTATCCCAAGGTAAGTAGCGCTGTCCACATGATCCAGAATGGTTCCATCGAGCTCATAAAAACCTGAAAGAGGCTGCTTCTTGTTGGTCACTGTGAGGATGTTACATTTCTTGGCATTGAACTTCATTCCCCACAGCTTTCCCACTTGTGCAGGGCATCAAGATCCAGCTGGAACTGGATCTGGTCTTTCAGGGAGTGTATAGAGCGATACACAAGGCAATCATCGGCGAACAGTCTAAACCCTCTGTTCCAGGATCAACGACAGACGGGAGGTCGTTAATGAACAACAGGAACAGTAGAAGGACCCATCACGGTGCCCTGGGGAACACCTGACCTAACTGCTGTATACCCGATTCCGCACCATCCACAATGACATTCTGTGTCCTGTTGCCCAGGAACGACTTATCCACCCTCGCAATCTGCTCATCAATGCCGTAGATCCGTAGCTTGTTGATCAGTCTGCCATGGGGGACCTTATCAAAGGCCTTTGCAAAGTCTAGCACCCCAATATCTGTCTGTGACCTTGTCTTATCTTTCCTCTCCAGTAGATCTTGCATTGTCAGGAGCAGCTGTGTATCACAGGAGTGGCCTTTACTGAACCCATGGTTGGGTGTGGTGTGAGCAGCCCATACCTGTCCAAGTGTGATCGCACATGAGAGCAGAGAATGTGCTCCATCAATTTGCATGGGATGCAAGTTAAGGAGACTGGTCTGTAATTCTTCGCGCGTAGACCGCTTCCCCCTTCTTAAAGATCGGCGACACGGGCGGTCTTCCACACTGACGGTAGGGGTGCCTGTTGCTAGTGACTGCCTGAAGATGTCTGTCATGATAGGTGCTATCTCACTTGCCAACTCTTTGAGGATCCTGCATGGTATCTCGTCAGGACCGCCAGCCTTGGAAGGGTTTATGTCACCGAGTAGCTTGTCTACGCCTTAGACCTCTATCTTCAACTGTGTTATTGATGGTACACTGTCCTTCAAGCACTGTATCGTGATACTCATCATCTGTGGTGAACACCGATGAGAATTGGTCATTGAGTATCTGTATTTTTATTTTCCAAATTAACTTTCATTTGAAGGATTGGTGAAATGTAACATTATTACTACAGCTTGCACACAGGAAGAACTTATAAGAGTTCTATTGCAGAAACAGCTGTCAAGACACGGATTTAGTTTAGAAAGACGATCTTGGTAGGTTAGTAGATTATATAGTTTGCTGACGGAAAATCAACCACCATACATATAATCTTTGGCTGTTATATTATTTCCGTTATTATCTGCCCTATTAATGTAAAATTAGATTGGTCAATCAGTAGTAATAGGCGTTCAATCCATTCATATCATTGGACATTTTCTGATACTTTTTACGGGTTATAATAGCTGAGTTTGACTTTAGGCAACATTGGAAAATAATGCCACAATATGGTCAAACTAACGAGCTTGTATATCTTTACTATCTATCATTATAAGGGTAATGGTATGTTATAGTGTTGAGATCACCCTATTCCCTTCACGAGTGGGATCTTTGTCCAAATTGAACCATGTAAATAAGTAAGACAAAGATCATGGGGATTTCATCATTACACGTCCAGCCCCTTATCACCCCTGAAGGGAATAGCACTGCCGAAGCAATGGTAAAAAGTTGCTAGAAATATCTTCAAGAAGTCTGAAGATCCCATGCTCGGGATCTTGGAGCACAGAAGTTTCCAGATGACACAGGGTTTTCATCATCCCAGAAACTTAATTCACGAAAATTGAGATCAACAGTGCCAGTGAAACATTCGAACTGGAACCAAAACCCAAACTAACTAAACAAATAATTGCTGCCCAAATACAAGCCAAACAAAGGAACAAGATGCAATATGACAAGCAAAACAAAACCATTACCAAAACTTCAAGTAGGAGAATACATTAGAGCAAGGTTACAGCCCAAAGTACGAAAAGAGAATGGCAACCAGCAGCAACGACTGAAGATCACGGAAGATCATACACAATCAACACAGGGTCTAAAGAATATATAAGAAAACCGAATACATTCAAGACCAGCACTTGCACCAATAACCACATCAGAGCAACCTACAGAAACACCAATACCTGCTCAGCCAGCCATACCGGCTCAGCCAGCCATACCTACTCAGCCAGCCATACATACTATGCCAACCATACCTGCTCAGCCAGCCACACCTCCTGATCAACCTCCGGAACAATCAAACATTAGAAGATCAGGACGGTCAACTAGCCACCTCGATATCTGAAGGACTTTAAAGTAAAAATATAAATGAACAAGCAATTCAATTGTCATAAATTAAAAATGTTTGTGTTCAAGGTTTTATACTGATGTTGTTCATATTTTTAACCATTGTATTACTTTTTTGGTTGCTTACCATTTATGGTATGGTAGTTATAAATAAGTTTCAAAACTTGATGTTCTAAATTGCATATTCATGTATCATTTAAAAAAAAAAAAAAAAAAAAAAAAAAAATTGTAAAAATTGTAAAGGAAATGTAGTACTTTTGTGCGTCTTAAATTGTAACTCAACGTAAGGCTGTCGAAGAATAAAGTACATTGATTGTATGGCTACATTGTAGAACATTATACATTCTAAAATACAATATAATGAGTTCGAAAATAATAAATTTAAACCATATAAATATTGTGTCAAAATACGGCATTTCATTAACACGGGGAGCATAACTCAACGACTATCATTCCATCACATTGTGTTTATGAACATTTTTCATCAAGGCTGTTTGAAACTATGTTATCGTTATTGTACTATATTTTTGAACCTATGTAGCTGGTTTTTGAATGTAAAATGACGTAAGTAATTGATATAAACGTAAAAATGACGTACCAGCCTTTTAAAAACGGCGTCTTTCAGCGAGTGGGGCCAAAAATAATACTAGTTTTTCTAATCTTGATGTTCTAACTTCTATTCGAAATTTTTAACCAACCCATTTCTACATATAATTGATATCATTGCGTCGCTTCAGCTCAGCTGCTGAAGCAAGCATTGTGTTTGGTTTGTTTGTAACTAACTATGTAACTATGTAACCAACTATGTATGTATGTATGTCTCTGACAACGGGCGTTGAACCACCGATTTCGTTCAAACTTTAAATGAGGTTAGAGGCGACACCGAAGTGATTCGATTTTGGGCAATCTGCCAATTAAACTGAGCTTTCTAGAAGCGTTTTTATTACATTTTTAATAATATTCAATGCACTTAGCCTTTCAAGAAAGAAATCAATATTCCAAGCAACAGCAAAATTGATTATTGGATTTGAAACCGATTCATTGATTATCATCCTGTTATTCAGTAACTATTGTATGGCAACACAAATATCTTTTGTGCTGGATATATTGATTCTGATTCATTCTGCTGTTTTCCCTCAAACTCATAAATTTTTATTGTAAAGTATACATTATTTCAGTATATATCTTAATTGCCCATAAGTCAACGTCGTTCTAGCGACGAAAGATTCTTTGGAACACTTTTTGATCTAGTTCAAATTGCAACAGATTTGCTTTTTCAGTTTTTATCATTTTCTTCACCATTCTTTGATGATAAATATGATCCGCTTTGTTTGGATGGCCATTGGTAGCAAATGGACATGTTGGTTAAATTATCGCTCGGAATAATTTGCACCTTTTCACCACCAGATGGCTTCAAAATAAGATGGCCATTGGTAGATAAGAAATGGATGTTGGTTATTAGTTAATATTATTTCAAAATGAAAGACGAAAATAAGAAATGGATTTGATGATGTTAACTTCTGGAAAAAGACCTCTTCTGGAAAATAAAAATAAATCAATGACAAAGTGATAAAAATCAAATGTTTGGTAGAAAAAGATGGCCGCCGAAAATCGTAACATGCATATGGGAGTAGAGTCCCCCTAATAAGGAACTGTCTCTGGCAGGCTCTGCCGCGCCTGTATAACGACACAAGTATTACATTCCAAGTTTATGATAAATCTGACTCTATTATTCATTCATTGAAAATCAGCTATCAGTGTAACGCAAGTCAATCTGTTATGCCAAATGGCATAGTAGCCTTGAAATTCCCGACCCAGAATTATCACTGGAAAATTAAATTTCCAAGTTGCATTCTTCCGGATGCAACTGCATTTTTTTAAACAACATCCAAGTCGACTGGATGGGTATAGTGTATGTGCATCAGGGCCAAAACTGCTGTTCAAGATCAGTGATCACATGGTCCAGGAAAGGGATTGCTACATTTAGGTTTCGCAGATAATAGCATTTTATAGAGCAGTAACACGGATGTGAACATTCACAGGAAACCTCGTTCGGAACATTGCTACGATGCTGCTGTCATCCTGCAATGCGGGGCATCCTTGGTTCTTCTCCAACCTACATGGGACGTAGGTAAAAGAAAAAGAAAAACAAATCAGGTTCATTTTAAATTTGAGATATCATTATTGTGAATTTACCATAAAGACAGGTATTAACATTTTGCAAAGATGGAAACCTTTAAATCGAAGCGTTAATACATTTACTCCAAATCAACAAATGTCAGTGTTGATAAGGCAGCCTAAATTGTGATACTAATCCAGGTGCTTTCAGATAGTAGATAAAGGATAGCAAACAAACATCCAGAGTATAGAGGCTTGTTGTATAATAACGATTACTATCAAGTAGTAATTGGTGCCATCTTTGGAATCTTAGATTCTAAATAAATAGCTTCTAATTGAATACCTTTTCGGCCGTCCTTTGCGCTTGATTAAACCATCTGCTAAAATGGTCAGCAATGTTCTCCCTGATGTCAGCATAGGTCTCCTGCACAGACTCAATCTGAAAGTGACAATCAATAACATCGTTGCCATATTTAATAGTAGACATTCAAATTCAGAGAAAACAGCATGGAAAAATTGAAGGAATTGACCACGACTTTTTGCCAATCGCAAGTGACATTTTGCTGACGTCTGATTTACCCTCACTTCGTTCGGGTAAATCAGACGTCAGCATGCTCAATTTTGCGATTGACACGACAATCGAGTGGTCAATCACCATTCTATCATGACTAAAATCCATTTTCATGATTTTATTTTAAAATAAATCATATTATAACATTCAACATTCAAGTCAATTTCGTTTGTTTTGAGCGCGCGGAGACGTCAATTCCTACAGTTTTGAGCGCACGGAGGCGTTAGTCTAAACTGTTGCACTCCGCACAGCATGAACACGCCTTACTACGTCAGCGGCTGTATTGATATTGTGAGGAGATTAGACTAGCGCCGTGGTTTTTTGGGAGCGTGTTTTCCATCGCAAAATTGAGCACGGAGATTGACCAATCAGCGTGGGTTATTGGCGGTGAATTTTGCACGGAATGATAGAATATTGAACTGCCAATTATTACTGCTTACCAGGTTGTGAGCATCAACTATGTCAATAGCTTTCTTTGCAGTTGCACGGATATCCCTTCCAAGCCGGGACAATATCATGTACACAGTGATGAAAGTAATGACAAAATCAAAGGAGGTCAAGCTGTGGAG
>JAGTTF010001064.1:0-10277 GCA_019095985.1 Streblospio benedicti | reverse complement strand
TCCACTTGTGTTTCCTTATCACGCTTTTTGAGATTTAAAAAGAAATGACAAAATATTCATCTTGAAAAATATGTTGGTTGTGGCAAAAATAGCTTTTATTTTCCTTCCCGGAGACAAAACCACAGGCTGATCCTGGCATTACCACTGTGACGATCGGGGGTACGATGTCAATGTATTAGTAGAAGGTTTGGCCGTGATCGTACAACAAACTATATTTTAAAAACATAAACTTTATTCATAAAAACTTGTACAACTAATTTAAAATATATAAAATTAGAAATGTTCATAAAAGTTAAGATTGTCCTTGTTGATTGAAGCTTCCAATTGTCCAACGTTCGGGATTGACTCACTATGAAGCACACAGACACTTTTGTAATTAATGTAGTCCCTGTTTCACGAATATCTTTACTAAAATATCTTTATCAAAATGCCTCGTCAGTTCTGTAGAAGGTACCAGACTAAACAGCCAGGAAATAAATGTCACTGGTAAAAACTGATAGTCTAGTAGAGACAGCAGTCTCATTAACTAACATCTGCAGAAGACCTTTGTCTTGTCTACAAACTAAACAGCCAGGAAATAAATGTCACTGGTAAAAACTAGTTTAGTAGACTTAGTCTCATTAACTAGTAGCCAGGAAATAAATGTCTCTGGTAAAAACTACTAGTATGAAACTAAAGGCCAGCAGGGGTTGGAGACTGTAGTCTTAATAGCCTTTGAAGTCGAAGCTTACTTGGTCACTGGACTAGAATGCTGTGTATTAGTAGAATTTTCCTTTCTAGTGATAAAACTTGTATGGGCGAGCGTGATTGTTAGCTCCCAGAAAAATCCCCATGAGTGTCCTTTAGCAATCCGTGTTTGATGGCAGTTGACCCGGTGCTCTAGAAATGAGAACACGTTGTGAGCGTGATTGTTAGCTCTCCGGACCTCTGCATCCTGAAAAGTAAAGGCGCAATTATGATATAGCTGCAATATATATCATAATAATGATATATCTATATCATAATAGCGCATGTCCAGGTCTCATTCAGTACGATTATGTACCGACATCATCTCCCAGACACATTGACAACCTCAAAGATTTACCCCCAAATATCTGCAACTGATGTAAGAAATTCCAGTGTGCAATCAGATGTATTTCAGCTCTTGCTCAGCTCCAGCTATTGATATAACTGTCCAATTTCCTTGTTTCTATTACAACGTCATAGCCATCCAGTGTACATTAATTATCATCCAAACTAAATCTTCAAAATATGAATAACAATATCACTTAAACTAAAAATATGTCACTAATTGTCTCCAAAAGGAAAATGTTTTAAGTTATTGATTAAGTTATTGATTTCAACTTAACATGATTCCATATGCTGTCTACCAAGTTCAGAAGTTGCTAGAATACTTTGTAGTGATTATTGATTTAACAGTGGCAGATGCCACACTAACAAGGATATCCTAATAGTTAAATACAGTACATCAATATTTATGATTGATCTAATTGTAATATCACTGTTGCATACCATGTTTGGCTTTCAGGTGGTTTTCCTTTAAGTTGTTATCGCATGATGAAGAAAAATGGAGAAATCTGATTGGCTGAGAAAAATGTGACAATCTGATCTATCTCCCTGGCTAGAGGGAGGTAGATCATGATCTATCTCCCTCCTGCTGTTTACATAGTAGTTTGAAAATTACGCAGTGCGCAGTGCGTAAAAGTTGTTGCAGAAATGGTGTTTCACGTTATCATTTGTACGTTCTCTGTACGCCTGTGTACGTCAGTCACTTACTATTCTAAGAAGCGTGTCATTACAATTATATGAGGCAATTATGTCATCATTAACGGCTCAGTCTGTTTGAGATGGACACTGCTACTACTGAATGAGGTAAATGCAATATAATAAATGGTGCCCGCTGTTGGGGGAGGTACGCCTCAGGAACAATGCTGCCCTCCGCTTCGCGCCGGGCAACATTGTTCCTTCAGGGCTGACATTATTTCGGCGTACCTTCCCCAACAATTTATATAATGTTACACGTTACGTTTCCGTTCAACTTCCATTAGTGTTACGTTTTTACGTCATACATGACGTACATTATGGGCATTACATGTATAACGTTCCACCAAAATAACATTTTTCGCTTGGGAAAGTACAACCTCCAAATCGTGGCTCCTAACAATCCGTCCGTCCCGCTGAAAGAGGACGTTATGATTCCCTGTTGGAGGTTGGAGAAAGTATTGAAGATAAAAAATTTGTGATTTGAATAAAATTTATACCTTTTTGACTATATTATCTGTTCTGTTTACCTCAATATGATACAGTTTCGCAACTTAATCATTACCTCAGCCATAAGAAATACGAAAATTAAAAAAAAAAAAATATTCTAGTAAGTATTCTAGGATATGTTATCTTGTGTTTCACATATGGATTCATGTTATCTTGTCTTTTTTACCTCAATTTTACAGTTTTGCATTACTGTTCACTATTCCAAAAAATATAAAGATATTCTAGTTTTCAGCTTCATTTCATGTTAACATGTTTTCTTTTCTTTTGCTGTTCACTATTCCAAAAACGATCAAAACCTTTTCATTTACATATCTTTATTATATTAACTCCTTTTGAACTCCTTTTTCAAATTGTTGATGTTTACATTACCATGATAGTACTATATAGACCACGATATACAAAATATTAATAACTATTCAGAAATATGACAACAATTTTCTTGTTCCAACTTGAACAACTTGTTCAACGCGAAAAATTTGAAATTTCATGTTTGACATTGATAAAATATCTTCGTAGGTTACTTAGATGCACAAAATTGTCTGTATATGAGTGGCATTTTACTTTGATTCATACTCTTTTGAATTAGTGTCTTAGAAAAAATGTCATTGGGCAAAAGGTATTGGAATAAATTAGGTGTCATGACTATACCAGTTAAGAGCCGCCACTATTAATTGCATCCCAGATTTTCACCCCCTCCCGCACCCGCCACCACCATGGAACTTTATGGACAGACCACCTGCCATATCTATCAAGGTGTCATGAGTCACGACCACAGAATTGTCTTGCTCATGACACAATGTCAGCAGGTATTCCCTACAGGCATTTCCCCAAGGACATAGTAAGTGTCTCCCATGGAAATCTCCGCAGAACGTCATGAGCAATGTGGTAATGGCTAGATTTAGACATTCTAGGCCACAGATTGACGGCAGCTGAAAACATAAGGCTGGCCAATTGAAGTACATGTAAGTGTTGTTGTGCATAAAGAAAGGGACTAGGTTTATGTATAAGAATATAAGTGAGATTAGAATTAGTTAGGTTGCGGTCACTAACATTTTGAGAATAAATAAAGCTGGAACAATAAATCAAAGTTGGATTAAATCACTGCTTTACAGATAGTACCTTTTCACAGTGTACACTTAAAAACAGCTAGATAACAATAGCACACATTAAACGGCGCGTTCACACGAGGAGAGCTTTCTAAGGATTTTCCGGGCTGCCCCTGTGCAAAGCGAACAACACTACATCCCTGCAGAGAGAAAAGGATCGATCAGACGGGGACCCGCGAAAAGGTTATCGGAAGGCTCCCGCTCGCATGTGGCAAAGGCAACCACATGCCCGGGGGGACTCTTTCAAAGTCAAGTTCGGTATTCATGCTCAGCAGAAAGACCCCAAATTTGAGATGACAATACATCTAAGACCCCATATGTCTTGGCATCCGAACCCCAAAAGATGCCCCTAATTTCTCTAGATCTAAAAAAGCAAACTGAAGAATGAGATTTTGTTGTTGCCTTCAATTTTCATATCGATTCAATGTATTGTTTAAAACACCAATATTTAAGACCCCTATTCTCGCATAAATCACAAATAGGGCCCCACATTTTGCAAAAAATTAAGACCCCCCCACTAAACTCACTGTGGATCATACCTACCCAAAATAGATGCTAGTCCCCCCTGGGCGTGAGGCCAGGCCATGGCTGGTCTTCAATGAGGTTCTACTCCACAAATGTATATGTAGTTTCTGCTACAAACACAAAATCTCATATCTTAGTCTTAAATTTAAACATTAACGATATGAGCGACCATCATTATTTGTAAAACAGACATTTTTGTTATCAATTGAAATTTGAAATTGAAATGCTGGTATATGCTAGCTAGAACTGCCTGATAACACAAAAAGCCGTATCATATAAGTCTGCTTTTTGGATTTTGGACACTAATACAATTGTATTGATTTTCATGTAAACAACATTATTGGATCACTTCAGCTCAGCTGCTGAAGCAAGCATTGTGTTTTTGTTCGTTTATAACTATGTATCTATGTATGTATGTACGTCTCTGCACAAGCTAGCAGGCGTACGGATGAACCCGATTTCATTCAAACTTTACACAACTATGAGGTTTGAGGCGACAGCAAATGATTCGATTTTTGGGCAATCTGCCATTAAACTGCGATCTCCACATGGCAATTGTGGTACATGTACAACATTCTTATTACTATTGAAAGCACCATTACAGATCAATATTCTATTAGCTGCAAAATAGACTAGTTGGTGCTGTTTGCTTTATTTGCTGCTAAAGGGTCACAATAGACAGTGGTATATCATTTGTGGCTGGTATGTTGTAATTGTGTATGTTTAATCATGATTTTTTCAAACATTTTAGTAAACAACATCATTATCCATAAGTCAACGTTGTTCTAGCGATGCTGCATTCTTTGAACACTTTTGATCTAAATTTTGTTTATGATAGTAATATAAATAATATAGTAATTGATTATTCACACTGTTGGATGAATAAAGTATTCTATCTTTACCGGTTCACTGAGGAGTCATTGTGTGGAAAGTGTTTCCTTTGTCAGATGTCACCGAGGGATGTGAAGAAGAGGACGGGCTGAAAGAGGGGAGAAACTCAAATAATCTAAATCACGTGTACTATGGGTGAATTCTACAACCCCATCATTTCTCTCCAGGTATCTAAACCACCAGTTATATACAGTGTCCTTTTGTTTTGTTGGTACAATAATACCTGCTAGGCCTACTAGTATATAGCTTGCTCGGTATATGTTCTGACTTGCTGTTTACAATACAATAATGTTTAAGCAGCAACTATAAACAAATCCACCTATCTAAACGTTACGTTCCCAATATGTACCTGAATGATAAAAACTTTGGAATGCGTATTGGTGAATTTATTGACAACCATGTTGAAGACCTTCTGCCTCATGTTAAAACTCGTGGAAATGTAATGATAAATAGATTTAAAAAAGTGTACGATGTCAAAATTCAACTTTTCCCCGTCATTTTTTTAAGCAGTGTGTAAACAACAGCCAGTTATGGACTACCTTTAATTCTAGTTTTTAAAAATGCTGTTGTTGCCTATAATAAAGTGTGTCGTAAATTTTTCGGGATTGCTAGAAGAGATAGTGTGTCAGAATTTTTTGTTTCTAACAGTCTTGTATCATTTAATGTTTCATATAATAAAAGTATGGGTAAACTCAGAGATAGATTGTACATATGTGATGACGATTTAGTAAGTAATATTGTGTATAGTGTTTTTTGCCCACACTTTTCAACTGTAGTCATGCCATTAAATGGCAAAGGGTACTGCTTACATGAGATGTATTTTTTAATGTGTTTTTACTGTTTGCATTTTTTTACTGTTACTATTTTGGTACTAATTTATAATGTATGGAATTTTATATTCTAAAATAAAGAAATTGAATTGAATTGGATTATGAAAAAAATCTATTTTACCTGTATCTTGAGAAGTCAGTGTATAGAAAGGCTTTCCTGTCGGATATGTGAAGAGAAGAAAGAGCTGAAACAGAAGGAGACACTCAACTTTACAAACAACATCTAGGTCACTTAGATTACTTTAGAGAGAATGCTCTATGAAATACAGGATCACTAAAAAGGGCTATTATATAATATACAAATCAACAGTTAGGGTTTGAATAAAATATTTGTGTTTGTATATTGTTCAAGCATACCTATTGCATATGTACATGGTATATAAGATACAGTTTGCATTGTGAATGTGAATCAGAAACCATATTCTCAATCTACTACCTTGTGAGTTATGAATTGTACTCCTGGCCGGGGAGAGGGAGTTAGTAAATAGACACATAGCTTTAAAATATATTGTCATCATACTGAGAAACTCCCACCAGTGCCGATATTAGTAAAATAGCTGTTATAATTATCACTGATTGAATGGTAAGCCTATGTGGGCATGAAATATGCAGTTTGCATTGTGAACTTGAATCCGGAACTAATCTTGTTTTACTATTACTGTATGAGTCATGAAATGCACTGCTAATGCAGGAATCTAGCTTTACTGACTACTGTATTTCCCGCGTTTTGTAGCCTAGGCGTGTATTGTTTTCAAAGATTGTCTAGCATAGGCGTTTAAATGAGGGGGGAGGGGGCGTTATTTGAAGGAGGCGTTAATTAACGCAAATGATTTCATCACTTTAAGTTAGACACACCAGAGGAAGCCACAATAACTTACTGTTACTTCAAAAACGCCGCCACTTGCTTCCAAGTCTATAATTCCAGGGATTAATGTGTGATCCCACTCTTACGTAATAAATATTATTTCCTTTTTTGCAATTACATGCCATATTCATATAATGGTGTAGATAGTCATATTCACGGTGGTTTCAGCTTTAAAATGATATGTTAACTGTCAAAAAATCGGACTGATAATAACGAAGTATACAAGCAAACAACCACATCGTCGGTTAAAAAGGCCTAAAAACATAACCAACTTGGCGCCGGCAGCATTGATAAGCGTCGGCATTGAATAGGCGTTTAACACGAGGGAGGCGTTTATACGAGGGAGGCGTTTATTATTTAAAATTGTGTTTAACCCGGCGTCTATTTGAGGAGAGGCTACAATTTGGACAGAGGCTACAAAATGCGGAAATGCAGTATGTAATTATATGTCTAACAAGATAAAGGTCAACCGACTCTACGTTACTCATACTTTAGATACTTGTAGTATATGATAAGAGATAAAATAAACCTTAAGACTCACCTTTTTCGTGATGAACTCCACAAATAAACCGACCACACCTTTAGAGTCTCAAACACTATCACCAAAAGCTTCACAATATCAACCAAACATGACTGGCGTTATGGAGAACAGGATGCGTTTGGATCTGCTATTGTTATTAGAGAGAACACTGCATTGAAAGTTGTTCAGTAGAGATAGAGGACCAATAGACTAGCGGCCAAATGGCTATTTTGAGGATGGACCCCAACCGGCGGTAGAGCAAGCTACGTCCTATCACATTTTGTTCAGTAGGTGCTCAGGCTTTTTGCAAAGTATGGATGTATATGAAATATCCCGTGCGAACATACCTCAAGACGCCCGTTTCCATGGTAACCTCCATGTGCACATACCCTTGTATGGGATACACATTTCCCTTAATAACTTAGAATCTAAAGCACATAGAATAATTAAACTGCATATATGTAGTAGATAGCAGTCGCCAAGCTACATAGAAATGCATAAAGAGGATTAACCTCTTGGTCTCTATTGAAGACCTCTCTGAGCAGAATGACTGATGTTATCGTGGCATGTCTGACTGTACATCTGACCACTCTGTCGGGTAAGAAAGAGGTTGTGACTTTAAGTCCACGGCCAATCAAAGCTTTACAGGCCTCCCCCAAACATTTTATGATATATTTGACTTAGTATAGATGAAAGGCATAATAGACTATAAACAAAAAAAGCTTCACAACATTAAACAAGCACAAGAAAAGCATAATAAACATATATTGGGACATCATTGTCCAAGTAAACCTGGCTGAAATGCAATTTAAAGGACATGCACAGCAAATGCCTCCTTAGAAAGATTGAATTAAATATTTTTTTGTGATACACTTGGTATGTTGCTCCTAATAACTGATGATTTTTACAATTATTGGTATGCGTTTTGATAAAATATCAATACCGGTAAATGTATTCTACCATAATGCTTGTCAGTTTCATATCTCCCCTGGACAAAAAAAGCACTGCATTATTTACAGCCTCTATTATCCGTGCACCGACAGCCAAAACCAGCTTGGCAGAAACATTTATTAAGGCTGAAAAATGTAGATATTCACAGACAGTATTGTTGGGTACATTTCATATTTAACCAGTTTAAGAATAATGATTAATTGTGAAGAAATGGAAAATTGCACATAGATAAAACTGTATATATTCAAATGGCTCAGCAAGTACTATTTACGTGGCATAAAGGTTGATGTCATATGAAATTCACCTGTGCATGTCTCTTTAACTAATTAGCTTTTTAAACATTATAACCCTACACCACCAACATTAGCCTTTGTCAAGGCCCTGAATATCATTTAAAAAGATTATCGAAAACTGATCATTGCATTCAGAAACAAACACACACAGTTTAAATCTCAGCCTAGCGAGATGATATTAAGGGTCTTTGCTCGTCTCTCTTGACGTCACAGAGCCACAGATTTGGAAATCAAATGCATCACAGCCTGTGTTATATTTAGAGAAGCACATGGCCATGGTAGCCATAATCACCTCTCACGTGTGTTGGTCATTTATACATAGTAACGAGAGCGTGCTAGCAATGTTTCTGGCTCTGTATGTATATGCATGAAGATCTACTCTGACAGACAAGTCACTTATGCTGTGCCATAGCCTTTGTCAAGGCCGAGAATACCATTTAAAACGATTATTGAAACCTGTGATCATAGCACTCAGAAACAGCCGCAGTCTAAATGTCTCAGCTTAGCGACAAACACCAGTCTATTAGTATACATTATTTATTAGTTCATCTTTTACACAACACACACATAATATTTACTTTTTGACAGTTTCGGCAACTCCTGTCACCATTTTCAAAAACGTCTCTGCGCATGTCACGGTCACTAAGCACGACTTCCGATGCCGAAAATCGGGTCGTACACGTGACAGAGTTGAAAGGCCCCCCTCGTCTCGGTTCATGACCTGCTTCTGTCCTCGTATCTTTATCGCCTCCCCTGATGGTTCTTGTTCTCCAATCCCCCCCTTTCCAGTACACTCACTTCCTCCCAGTCTATCTCATGATTGTTTTGTTTCACATGATCTGTGATCGCACTCTTGTTGATCTGGGTGAGGGATTCTTTCCTCGCTGCTCTGGTGAAAGACCCCCCCACTGTTCTGCTCCACATCCTTCATGTGTTCTTTTTACATGGGTGCCCAGTTTTCTGCCAGTTTCCCCAACATAAACACTCTTGCAAGACTTACAGGGAATTTTATACACCACTTAACATTTCTCTAGCTTATCCTGTTTGTCCTTAGGGTGAACGAGAAATGTTCCTGATGGTCTGTAGGGGCTTCACCACTGTAGACACTCGGTGCTTATTAAGGATACGTGAAATACCCTCTGTTACCCCTTTCACGTAAGGTAAGATGACTAAACCTTTGGAGCCTGATGAGTCCTTATTCTTTTTCTTTCTCTTGTCTTTTCCTCCTTCCTTCTTCTTTTCAATCTGTGCTTTCACTTTTCAAAAGACCATCTTGGGTAACCACATTTAGCTAGAGCCCCTACTATATGTTCTTCTTCTTTTTCTGTCTATAGCCTGTCTCTGTCACTATATCATTGCACCTGTCTAGTGGGGTCGGATCACACCTAACTTGTGTTGCAATGGGTGGTGAGACGAAAAATGTAGATACTGGTCTGTGTGGGTCTTTTTCCTATATACAAGCAGTTTCACAGTACTGTCTGCTTTCCTAACTATCAACGTGTCTAGGAGCGGAATGGTGCCATCCTTCTCCTCTTCATGGGTGAATTTGATGCTTCCTGTGGTATCTACTGTATTGAGATGGTCAGTCAAGTTCTGTGTTTTCACCTCTTTTTGATCTTTTTCCAATACATCGTCTACGGTTTTTTCCACAACTGCGGTCTGTATGTGATTGGTGAAGTGGCAATAGCTTCTTGTTCCAGCCACTCTATAAACAGGTTCAGCGACAATGGGTGTCACTGGACTACCCATACTGTGCCAAACTTTTGTTGGTAGATAGTGCCCCTGAACTGAAAAAATATGTGGTGGTGCAAATGAACTCGCATAGTTCCATAACATCATTTGCGTCAAACGTGTTCTTTTTTTCAATGTTGTATCCTTACAGAGTCTGTCGCGGATGATGTCTAATGCTCGGTCTATGGGCATGTTTGTAAATAGCGACACTACATCGGGAAGCAAAACACTTCATCATCCTGAATCATTATGGTACCCATGTTTTGGCCAAGTCTTTCGAGTTCTTCACATGGT
>JAGTTF010001059.1:0-10463 GCA_019095985.1 Streblospio benedicti | reverse complement strand
TTAACAAAGAATTTCCAATCTCCTTCACTAGAGCCTAAATCTATTGTAGGACGATCAGGCTTTTTTGTAAGGCCACCAACTTTAGACAAAGATTCATCACGAGGTACTGGTTGTGTCCCTGATGCACTATGAGCTTGTAATGCCCCCGCTATGGCTCCTTTCACTATTTCATGTAACTGTTCTTGTGTAATGCTTATAGTTGAATCAGTAATGCCATAATTACCCTTTTCTGTCAATTGTGGTTCTTCTTCTTTTGATCCCATTGTGTGCTATTTTTATTTGCTCCTGTCTGCTGACTGCGCCATATAAGGTATGTATAATACAGTTTATTCTTCTACAACCTTCTCGTTCGGAAACATATGTACAACTAACTAGTCACAATATACACAGTACTATTGTCAATACATATAATACATATAATACAGTACAATACAGTGGTGTTTATAGTCAGTCAATCCAGTGGTGTTTATAGTCTACAATATCCTGCAAAGAGGGAAGAAGCTACTACTAGCCGGATTCTTCAGTGCAAAACTCAGTAAACATCACACAAAATGGCTTCCCGTTATTGAGATTGAAGCTCTGGGAATCGCAATGTCTGTAAAGCATTTCACCCCATTCATAGTACAATCCAGACATCAGGGTTCTGTGTTAACGGACAGCAAACCGTGCGCCCAGGCTATGGAAAAAGCTTTACAGAGGAGAGTGGTTGCATAGCCCAAGGGTAGCAACATTCGTATCCATGGCAAGTCAATATCAATTATCAGTTCAGCATTTAGCAGGCAGTGTAAACGTGCCATCTGACTTTGCCAGCCATAACAGCCATGAGTGTAAAAAAACCGTCGTGTCAGATTTGCTGTTTTCGTCAATATGAGCTCTGAGTGTGTTGTCCCCCCACGTTACAAGTGAACGATGTTCTATCTGGCTCAGGGTAACACCATTTGCAAATAGACCATCATGGATATTGTTACAGTCGGAATGTGCAGTGATTTACGTCGCATGCATGCTCACCTCACCCAGGGGTACCAGACCTCAAAAAAAGCTAGCAACACGCGTGATGTGAAACGTTACTTGAACGTGGCTACTTTGATTCATATAATGGCTTGCTCGTTGTGAAAAGAACGATCCCCGGGCACTGCAAAGAGAGCTCATAATTGTACCTAGAAAACTTGTCCTCGGCTTATTCACTGCTATGCACTTCGCTTAGATCATCCTTCCCCACATCAGTTAAAGCAAGTGATCAACCGCCAAATTCTTTGCATTGAATATGGATGATGCAGTGAAACAAGTGACTGATGCATGTCATACATGTGCATCATTAAGAGCCTTGCCAAAACAGGTGATGAATCAAAGCTCAGAGGATCCTCGAGAGATTATAGGAGTAACCTTTGCAGCAGACGTTATGAAACAGGATAAAATAGAAAGTGTTCGGTGTTGCGGGAAACCGTCACATCATATACGGTCAAATGTCTACTGGATACTGAGACGCACATAGCATTACGGTCTGCTCCCCATATGTTGCTGCATAGCATTACGGTCATTAGATGGGCCTAAAGCCGTAGTCCAAGTTGACCCTGCTGCTGGATTTGTACCTTTCCGAAATGATAGCATTCTCGACCAACATGGGATTCAGTTAAATTTTGAAGGACAAAGAATCCAAATAAAAATCTTGTTACGGTGGTGCTATCCGAGAGCTAGAAGACGAGCTGCTACGTGATACCCGTGGAGATACAATGATAACAGCCATGAAGCTAGCAGTCGTTACAGCAAGGCTGAATTCTCGCATCCGTTCAGAGGGCTGTCTTTCAGAGAAAAGTGGATCCAAAAAACCAGTTCATAAACGAGCAGTTACCCGTGTCAGACTGTGAACTTATTGAGTCCCAACACAGAGCTCGTGAAATCAAATATCGTCATAGTGAGCGATCCAAGTCAAAAGGGGTTCCAATGCCAATAAGCCATCATTTTAAACCAGATCTAGTGTATTTAGTTGCTGATAAATCAAAGGTACGTGCACGTGAACGGTACTTAGTGACCTATACGGATGAAGAATGGTGCATAGTAAAAAGAAGTTCAATGGTCCGCAGCTTCGTAACACGTCATATAAGGTGAAATGTTCGGAGTGTATGCTCATTCCCAGCACAACCATCAAGCACCAACCGTGTCGCAGACAAGATTCCTATTACAGCGAAGAGGAGATGGAGGAAGTGAACGATATGGAGAATGACACAAACACAACAGATTCTCTCACGCATGATCTTTTTACCAGCGGAAGTTCCATCTGTTGTTCCTCCACTGCCATCAGAGTTGTTTACTCCACTCCAATCTCCATCGGGATCCGTTCATGAACCTGAGATAGCTGAGAGGGAACCATGGAGTTCCACACTAAAAAGAAGACGAGACGAATGATGTTCTGCCTGAGAGTACAGGACCCTAAGCGATGCGGAAGCCCCCAAGCTGGCATAAAGACTTTGTCCGTCATTGAGTTAAATGTAGATATTGTGTAGTTCATAATTAGGTTATTAAATATCAATAATAGACATATATGATGAAAAAAAAAGAAAAAGAGACCACGCCAGAGGATTATGTGATTGCGAGAGTGCATACTTTCGCTGTGTATAAATATGTTGTATAGTAGTACTATGTTTTCTTCTTAATAAGTATTGTAATGCGCCAATAGTTATGTGCGGTGTTTTGTGCAGCAAAGCCGCGAAAGGATAACCAGCGTTTATTAGTTAGTTCCGTTTTACTTACTTCATATGTTCATGGTTCTGCACTCATAGTTTGTACGTGCTGTATGACATCATATAATAAAAGTTTGGATTTACTTTGCGTTCTCCTCCAACTATTGGACCAGCATTATCACTGGCGATGGGTGAGTAACTGGCCACGCAAGGTTTTATTGTACACTCCTGTACAAATTCTGTCCTCTCATAAGCTCATCTTCTGGGTTTGTCATGTCTTTGTATCTTGTATTTCTCATTGCTTGACGTATTCTCACCTCATACTTTGTAATACTTTCAAGAGGAACCTGGACACAGTTGAAAAGTTGTTTCTCTCTATCATTACGTTATATCGTCAGATAATTTCAGTTGTAGGACAGCTTCAGCCATATTTGCAATACTGGTATACGTAGGGCGTGTCTTTAAACTACGTCTGACACACTTCTGACACCAAGTTGATGCTATATGTATAATTATTTCATCGTTTTGAGAACACGTTGTACATGTGTATCTTAAGTACTTTTATTCCGATACTACAGCGTGTCAACAAACATAGTCTCAATGGTACAAGTTTGCATTATGTCAAGTGATGTAAACAGTATGTATCCCTAACAGCAGACTCTAAAACATAGTTATCTAGCTTTTTAATATTAGAAAAGTCCATCAATGATATCCTTTATAAAACAACGTCCATATATTCATTTTCAAATATACACACTACTGATTTAAATATTAAATATTATAAACAAAAGACAAACTAATTACCGAAATGAATTTAATGCAAAATTAATTTATGGCCTGTGGTAGATCGTCTCCATCGGGCCCAAACAGTGCAAAAAACATTCCCACAAAAAACAACTGCCAAATAATCCATTCCAATCTGACAGATACGTTTTAATGCATAATCCCATGTTTTCATAAAGCATAATTATAGTTCCAAGCACGGTCACAGGTTTATCCTGTTATGTTTCTTTGGTGTTGTGCGAGTAACCACGAGAATATTCCATGCTAGAACTGATTTATTGCGCCTGCGCGGGCGGGTATGACGTAGTACACACAAACATGACACACTTAAGGTGGCGCTGTACAAACTTAAGGTAAACGTATATTACATCCTCTTTCTTTAAAGATTTAGATATGATACTCATACTTGTAGCATCAGAGAAATGGCTATGACTAAACAATTCTACTTTAACAACAGGTAATACTGGTTATGCAAACACTATGAAAATACACGACAAATCACAAATATTTAGACTTGAGATACGCTTAATCTAATACAAATTATGGTATTTAAAAACAATGTGAGTACAGTTTTATGTGACTTAGAAGTAGATGACTTAGTTTCGGATGTGTCAAATGTTTACGTCAAGTGAGCCCGTTATGTAAAGTACTGGGATGCGCATTAGTTGTCCAACAAATTCAGTTCATACTAAGTGGCGTAATCTTTCAACCACGCTGGGGCCTTCCTTTGTCTGGTTGGTCTGCTGGATGTCAATGCAGTTGTACTAGCAGGCGACGGTGGTTTAGTCGGCAACGGTGGTTTAGTCGGCGACGGTGGTCCCGGTCTTGTTTGTGTTTCAGGTGTGAACACTGGTTCTGGCGTCCTCACATGTGACGGTGGTTGTGGTCTCATTTGAGTTTCAGGTGCGAACACTGGTTCTGGTGTCCTGACAATGTGTGGTCTTTCTCCAGTGACCAGGAGATCTCTTCTGTTTCGCCTGTAAAGACGGCCTTGTTCCCCAGCTTTTTTATTATGTGTGAGTTGGGTGTCTTGTCTGGTCTGATGTACTCGGCTGGTTTCCATCCAGCGGGGTGTTCTGACTCTCAGTCCTTTCTCCTCTTCAATCGGTGTGAGTTGCTGCGGCGCCCCTATCGTAGTACAGCTTTTGTCGTCTTCGGTATCCCATCATCTTGTCGTGGACTTGGTTCGCTTCCGGGCTGTAGGTTTCAGTTTGCTATCTGCAATGGGAAGGCTTGTCTGAGCGCGTCTACCATGCAATCTTTGCATTGGTGATCCCATTGTCTCATCACGTGGGGGTGTTTCTTGGGTCTAGGAGAGCTAGAAAGAAATCATCTCCTGACAATTTGCACTTCGTCATCAAGTCTTTCACTTGTCGTACAGCTTCTTCGGCTAGGCCATTGGACTGGGGAAAAGTCGGTGACGAGGTGATGTGATTTATGTTGTAAGCCTCAGTGAAGCCCTTGAACTCCTCACTGATGTATTGTGGTCCGTTGTCACTCATCAACGTTTCCATGATACCATACCGGGCTATCATAGTTTTGATGTTTCTTATGACGGTTACAGACCTAGTGTCTTGGTTCAGAGGAGCAACTTCTATATAGTTTGAGTAGTAGTCCACCAATAGGATGTAGTTCTTTCCATCATGCTCGAAGAGGTCGGTCCCAACTTTGTTCCACGGAAGAGCCGGTATGGGATGGATCGTCATGGGTTCCTTTTGCTGTTTCGCTCGATGTTCCAGGCATGCGGGACACTTGCTTGCCATTTCTTCAATTTGTCCATTGAGACCTGGCCAGTAGACCATGTCTCGAGCCCGCTGTTTCGTCTTGACCATGCCTAAATGAGCTTGGTGTAGGATTCTGAGTATTCTATCTCTCATCTGTGGTGGTATGACAATCCTCTCTCCTTTGAATATGATTCCGTTATATGTACTGAGCTCATCTCTAACGTTCCAGTACGGGGTCAATTTTAGCGGTAGATCTTGCTTGTTTGCCGGCCATCCATTGAATATAACGGCTTTTAGTGCTAACATCTCATCATTCTCTCTCGTGGCATCTTCAATTTGCTGGTGCCACTTGTAGGCTAAGCGTATCTACCTTGCATACCATCAGATCTTCATCCATCATTACATCATTGGTCTCACCGGGAATCGGGAGCCTGCTGAGGCAGTCCGCCAGTCCGATCGACTTGCCGCTAACGTGAACTAGATTGAACGAATACGGCTCCAACTTGAGTCGCATCCTTTGGATTCTCATGGGAGCTGCTGCCAAGGGTTTTTTCATGAGAGACTCCAAAGGCTTGTGGTCACTTTCAACTGTGAGGTTATCTTTTCCATAAGCTAACTTATGAAATTTTGTGCATCCATACACTACTGCGAGCATCTCTTTCTCTATCTGAGCATACCGCTGCTCTGTTGGGGTCAATGCTCTTGAGGCATAAGCAATTACGGCTCCATCTTGTATTGCGGCTGCTCCAAGGCCTTTACAACTGGCGTCTACAGAGATGAGTAGTGGCTTGCTGACGTCGAAATATTTCAGAACGCGGTTCGACGATAGCTCCCTCTTGATGTCGTCAAAGGCTACTTGATGCGCTGGACCCCAGTTCCACTCATCTTGCTGCTTGAGCTCTCTGAGCGGTGCTGTCAGCGTACTCAGACGGGGAATAAACTTGGCGACGTATGCGACCATGCCCAGTATTGTCTCCAGTTCCTTTACATCTTTGGGAGGTCTCATGTTGGCTATAGCTTTCACCCTCTCATCAGTTGGCTGTAACCCTTCTGCGGTCAGCTTGTGGCCTATGTAATTGACTTCTGACTTCCCTATTACACACTTCCCTTTGTTCAGCTTGAGGTTGATGTTTCGGCACTTCTGAAGCACCTTCTCCAAACGATCATTGTGTTCAACCATGGTCCTGCCATGGATGAGGACATCATCTTGGTAAACTTCGACTCCAGGAATCCCTTCAAAGGCTCCTACCAGTGCTGATTGGAACTTGTCGCTGGAACACTTCGCACCCATAGGCATTCTCAGATTTCTGTACCTTCCAAAAGGGGTGTTGAAAGTGGTGAGGTACGAGCTTTTCTCAGACAGTTTGATTTGGAAGTAGCCCATGTTGGCATCTAAAGTTGAGAAATATTTGCTTCCATGAATCCTTGTCACTATGTCATCTATATTGCTCATTGGAAAATGTTCCCTCATTATTGCCTTATTTAAATCTGTCGGGTCGATGCAGATGCGCACTTGGTTTTTGTCTTTCTTGCTTACCACAACCATACTGTTGACCCAAGGTGTCGGTTCGCTCACCTTCTTAATAATTTCCAATCTTTCGAGTCTTTGAAGTTCTTCCTTCACCCCTTTTCTCGAAGGGCACAAGGTACAGACCTCGGTGGATGAATTACGGAGGGATTGATTCATCTATCTTAATATCATACTCCCCTGGGAGACACCCAATTTGATCCCCAAACACATCCGCATCTTTGACACAATGGACTCACATGCGCCATTAACAGTGACCTTGTTGGTACATGCTACTAGCCCAAATCTGACGCAATCAGCCCTACCTAATAAGTTTATGGCTTTCTTGCCATCAAGTACTTGAAATTCGACCTGTCTTGTCATATTTTTATATGAACATGGTAAAGTTACAGATCCAATAGCTTGACTACTAACACCATGTATACCCGTAATGATGGTTGCACTTTCACCTAACGCATATTTAAAATTAAGCTTCCTTAGTGATTGTAAACTTAATATGTTACATTTTGCACCAGTATCTAATTCGACCTGAAATGAGTCATTCTCAACACGTAACATGGCGTGAAAGTCATTATCAACACACTTATCACTAACATTGTGAACATCAACATCAATATGTAAAGCATCTAAAGAGTCAAACTTATCAAACATTTCACTCATGTCATCTTGATTACTATATAGTCTCTCAGTGGTCTCGCCATCGTCAGTGTGATGTACGAATCTCTGACCATCTCTACCACGACCATATGAGCTATGTGAGTTACCTCTGCGACTTGAGAGTTGTTGGAATTTACCCTGCACAATTCCGATTTTCTAAATGACCTCTGGTGCCGCATGCCCCACAATATTCCTTGTCTGCTTTACAGTTACCATCTGGGTGGCTTCTACAGCATTTTTACATTCATGTCCTGCACTGCTCTGTCCTCGGTGTCCTGGCAACCTGTGATATCCGGTACCACGGCCTCTTCCTCTTTCCTTTACCACGGGCACCTCCACCTCGTCCGGTGTAGTGGACTTGAGTCTCGCCTGTTGGTTCTGCGATTCCAGGCTCTTTTCACATGTGCTGACGTAAGCTCTACTTTACCGACATATACGTGTCACATTGTTCATGGTCAGTTGGTTGTCAGACAGTTCCATTAAACGCCCATGCACTTTGAATCATTCACCTTTGTTAATTATCATGTCTATGATTAGACTATCTTCTAGTGCACCGTAGTTACAGTATCTGGCCTTTGTCTTGAGCTCTGCTATGAAGCTCATTATAGTTTTGCGATGATCTGCGTGTGCAGCTAAAAAAATTCTTGCCTTTTGATACTCCTGTATCTATGTACGCCAAAATACGAGTCAAACTTGGCAAACACAGTGTTTATGTCGTATTGGTCTTCTGCAGGTATCGCATCTGCGGCCTCGATGCCCCGTTCGACGTCTTCTACTACTGCTGGCACTGCGGGTGCCCATGTGAAGCTGTCATAAATTCTCACGTGATCGGGCCCCATGTGTTTAAGTAACACTCCTACCTTCCTTCTGCCAGCTGCATCATGTAATCCTTTAGAGTCTAGATGGATTTGAAATTGTCTCTTATAGGTCTCCCCATTCACTTTCATTACCCATTCAACATCAGCCGGTTTAAAGCGACCTAATTTCACTCCGTCATCGTCAGCCATCTTTGTTCCCTGTCAAAATCTGAGCGTGAATTTGGTCCGAGTTTCCAGTGAATATATCCTTGAGTAAGAGTACCCGTCAGCTGGTGACACTGCCTCTATACTGTCTTTAGTCTCTTACACAACTGTTGTCATCTTTTAGACATCAATTCAACAACTGGTAACCGATTCTGACACCATGTTATGTTTCTTTGGTGTTGTGCGAGTAACCACGAGAATATTCCATGCTAGAACTGATTTATTGCGCCTGCGCGGGCGGGTATGACGTAGTACACACAAACATGACACACTTAAGGTGGCGTTGTACAAACTTAAGGTAAACGTATATTACATATCCCACATCTAGTCCATCAGTCTCAGACTGTAGTTATTTGTGAAATTGTGTGTAGACTAATTTTCTTCAATATTCCCATTTATTAGATCTGGACATGACAAATGAGATTTTTTTTGACGTTGAAAAATTCGCATATTAGCTGTGCTTGTGACACTGGTATTTTCCACTGTGACCTTGGATAGACAGAAGGAACGTGACGTAATAATAATTAGCTTTTAACAGAGATTTGCCAAACTGTTCAATGAGTCTCTATGAATAAAGTCCTGTATAGTTTGGATTATTGATCCTGGGTATGTATCCTTGCTGTTGATCTGTCAATTAAAGTCCGTGTGAGTTACATTCCAGAATTTACAGTATGATATTTTGCAGACCATGGAATAGCTACCTATTATAAATCTAATCAATGTCACGATTACAAATAGGCTTCTAACTACATGTACATCGTCCAAACCCTCCTCCTTGCTTCTCCAACTATTCATGGTCACAACGGCATTTATTTTCCAATGATTTATTCTATCTTATAAGCAGAAAGATCGGAAAATATGCAGCATGTCCACTATTCTTTAATTTAGAAATCCAACATGGCAGGGAGACGCTAACCCGTAGTACTATATGTACAGACCCGTAACCACAAACTCAAAATGGTGGAATTGTCTATTTTACAGAACCGTAATAGCTCTGTATGCGACATGCAGAGGTATATGCTTGTTGCAATGTTTTGTGAAATTCTTTAATGTTTGTTTTGTGCACATTTTACGTAAATTAGTCGTATTTCAAAGTATAGGTCTCCCACCTAAATAATACATTCAGCTTATATTTACGGACTTTTATAGGTAGGCTTCTTATTTACGGACTTGTAAAGTAGCATCAGCCGCTATTCGCCAAACTAGTCTTACTTGGCAACCACCGACTCTGAAATTGTCGTAGACGGCTCAACACCGGTGGCTCTTCCGCCAATGGTGCAGATCGGCACACATTTCACCCAAAAAACACCAAATTTTAAAAGCTATCTCCTCAAAAAATGAAAACGATATACACACTTTATAACGGAATAGGCACCTTTCAAAATGCCGTAGAAGTTCAAAAAAATAAGCTTTTGGCAGGCCAACAACAGTGGAATCGATGCCAAGAGGCCTAAAGGCACGGATTTGCCTCAGAATAAAAAAAAACAACCATGCGCGACACGCCCACTCCTCACGGTTTCGGTATTAATATAAGAATAAGAGTTCATATAAGAGTTGTATTAGCTAAATTTTATGATGTGACATGAAACTCGCGTGATACCAGAACAACCATTTATTGATTTACATTTAGTCCCATTATGCATTTAATATTACCTCATTTTTGGGAATCCCCACAGTTCTCAGTAACCCCGTCTAGCGGGATAAACAGCAACTAGCACTTGCCAATTTGACCTATCTCTGACCATCTATATAAATTTATTTCGAATATGACAACTTATGTCAACTATACTGTTGTAACGAGGATCCTCTTGCTAATCACCAGTTGACAATCACGTACTAATGATAGAACACACATTAACCTTGCAATATTCAGATTACTGAGATGCTTTTTTGAAATGTGTAAAAAACCACCTTTATCTATTGTGTGGCGAATTCGAATACAAACTACGAATGTGTGGTGAATTTATAGTTTTTGTGAAATATAATATCAAATCTTTCCACAGCCAAAATTTCAAATCGATACGACTTATATTAATAAAATTATAAGAGCACAAAGTTTGGGCAAAAATAA
>JAGTTF010001058.1:0-13202 GCA_019095985.1 Streblospio benedicti | reverse complement strand
TTCATTTTGTTTAATGCAAATGCGTGGTGAACCATCCTTTTCTTCACAATTATGACTGGTGCACTCCATTCTGAGGTGGACGGTTCAATTATCCCCTGTTTTAACATTTCATCCACAAAATCCTTTATTATCGCCCGTGTGTCGTGAAGCACGGTATGGACGACAAGCATATGGCTTTGAATTGGGAAGCAACTTTTTGTTTGTCAACACTATCCCAAGCTTCTCTCTTGCCTTTGCTAAATGCTGGTTTGAACCTTTGTGTGTCTGCCTGTCGCTCAGACATAGCGATCTCAGTCATTTCATTACCAAAACCAACTTGTGTATTCTCAAAACCTTCAATTCCACTGTTGCTCTTTATCCAAGACTTCTAAAACCTCATGACCTTCACACTTCTTGTCACTAACGGGTTGACTTGTAATATTATCATCATCATACGTGTTATCATCTATTATTTGTTGTGTATTCGTATTTATCAATTCATGATTCTCTTCCCATTTGTAGTCATCACCAGGTGGGTTTGGAATTCTACAATTCCACAAAACAAATCCCCTGACGGAATTTATTGTAATAATGCGCACTTCCGGCTGTGCCTTTGATGGCTTTGTTCTATGGCTGAAGGTCCGAGCTTCCCACCCAGGCTATTATGTGTGGGGGTTCCTGTACTGTTCAGTTGCAATACTGTGCCTTGCGCACTCGGTTTCGATGATGACATCGGGTGCAACCAGAATCGCAGTTCTAATCCGACACTTGGATTCTCATCGCTGAAGACAGCTCTAGGAGAACACGTCAAAAATATCTCCAGACTGGCCTCATTTATGGCTAAGTTGATGCAATACATCTGAGTCGCCCCACCATTCGGCATTGTACCAAACCCTCAGATAACATAATAATAATCTGTATTTCCTCTCCACATTAATTAAGCTATCAATAGCGTATACATCTTCAGTGTATCCTGTAACGACTGCCCAATCAAAGTTACTATAGTGATAACACGAATTCTGCATCATGCAAGAACTTCAGAATATGGGCCGAGTCGGACACCTTCATTGAGCTTGACAGCCTGAGATTGCTTTTACTGAAAGCGTCCTCCCCTTAAGGTTAATTATACCATTATATTCTCGTAAGAATACCAACCCTAATATTACATTGAGCCTAAATTTCCAGCTACTTGAAATTCCACTTTCAACTCCTCTTCACCAATTAATAGAGGCGACTTCACTGTGCCTTTGACCATGACCAACTCTCTGGTTGCAGAGACGGACTGACTTTTGAAACTTGTAATTTAAACGTGCCGGGAATCTTATTAAGTACTTTATCGCTTAAATAATTTAAAAGGAAGCGTCTGTGTCAACAAAGAGACGTTAATCTAACTCCTTGTAACAAAATGACAATATAATTCTTGTCGTCCAACGAAATCAAGTGTATTCTTGAATGTGTTCATTGTGTTGGTAATAGGTATTTACATGATTCTTTACAACACAACACATTTTTTTCCACTTACATTGACAGTTTCACCAACTATCTGTTGGCATCGTCGGAATGACACTTCTGCGCATGACAGGAGGTCAGTCCCGCCGATCCCCGCCAAGAACCGGATCGTAAACTCGTGAGTTGGAGAAATCACGTGAGCAGGAATGCACAAAAACAAAATGGCGACATACACAAAAGCTGGAACGGTTTTGTAACAAAAAAAAAAGAGTGCTGGAACAGAAGAATGACGTTGATCTCTCAGGTACCCTATTGAAAAAGTTTGTGAAAAATATTTCAGACAAGGAGTTGACAATAAACCAGACAAAGGTCCTCGCTAAAGGTTTGAATTTCGCGGTTTCACCGGACAAAGTACCTGTGCAGGATTTCGTAATTGCAACAGAAAAAGCTTGTTTTTTGATTAGTGATGTGGGGAGAGACCAACTCAGAGTGGAGTTTACAGGCTTACTGAAGAAAGCCAAACCACCTACTTCAAACATTTCCAAAAAAGAGAGATATGCACTGAACGAGTTAAGGAAATAAAAAAGATTTGATCATTCTACCCACGGATAAGGGAAAGGCAACAGTGATCATGAATGCTTCTACCTATGAAGAGAGAAGGTGGGTGTCATGTTGAGTGATAGCAGAACTTATGAACAGTTAAAAAGACCCCACCCCAGTGTACAAAAGAAAACTAATTTCAATTTCATCAAGGTTCAAGAGAAAGGGAAAATCACTGAGGCACAGTACAGACATTTGTACCCCACATCGGAAAACGTACCTCGGATGTATTGCACACCTAAAATACACAAAGAAGGCAATCCTCTACGGCCGATAGTGGACTACACAGGTTTGATTGGGTACAATTGTTCCAAGCCCCTCGCAGATCATTTAGGACCGATGGTAGGTCTCAGTGAGCATCACGTGAAGAACTCATGATAGAGAGGATGATGAAAGTTTTGCTTTTTTTTTGACGTGGTCTCCTTATTCACGAACACTCCCATTGATAAAGCCATCCAGATAATTAGAGACAGACTGAACAATGACAAGACTCTGAAGAAAAGAACATTACTGAATCCAGATGATGTTATGGATTTGTGTGAGTTTATACTCACAACAACATACTTTCAATTCAGAAACAAGTTATACCAGCAGAAGTTCGGCACTGCGATGGGGGAGCCCTGTATCCCATAGTGGCCAACCTCTACATGGAATGGTTGGAGTCCAAAGCAATAGCTACTGCCCCTGTAACCTGTAAGCCTCATCTGTGGAAACGCCGCTGTGGATGATGTATGAGAGAAAATAAATATTGAGAGACACAAAACCTCACGAACCATCTCAACACGGTTGATGAAACCGGAGTATAAAGCTGACTCATGAAGAGGAAAGTGAGGGCTCAATCCCTTTTCTCGATTCTCTGATTGTGAAAACAAGACAGAACTGTGAAAGTGCTAGTATACAGAAAGAAGACTCATACTGACCAATATTTGCATTTCTCTTCACACCAGCCACTCCAACACAAGTTGGGAGTCAATCTCACTCACATGGATAGATATGAAGAGAGTGTGACCGAAGAAGAAGACAGGAAGACAGAGGAACAACATGTAGTTGAAGGTCTGAGCAAGTGTGGCTATCCTGAGTGGATGTTTAAGAGAGTAAAACACCAGAAAGCGACAAAACTGAAAAGGGATATGGACAAGATCAAGAAGAAAGGAAGTTGAAAGATCAAAGGGTCTAGTAATCTTACCATATGTGAAAGGTGTGACTGAGGGCATATCCAGGATACTGAATAAACATCGTGTGTCTGACTGTCAAACCCAAACAGACAATCCGAACTTGCTACTACACCCGAAAGACAAAGTGGATAAGTTGGACAAGAGTGAAATAGTGTATAAAATTCCATGTAAATCATGTGATCAAGTGTACATTGGGGAAACAGGAAAGAAAGTTTGGGACAAGGATGAAAGAATATTTGAAAGATGTAGAAGTGAATATGAAAGGAGCATTTATTAGAGCCACAAAGAAATCTCTGACGGAACTTAACAAAAAAGCAATATCACGGACCACGTGAACCAACACAATCATGATATAGACTGGGAAGGTGCAAGTGTAATTGACAGGGAGAGTGACTGGAAGACAAGGACAATCAAAGAGGCAGTGCATATCTGAATGTACAGGCAGGTCATGAACCGTGACGAGGGGGCCACCAACTCTCACGAGTTTATGATCCGATTCTCGGCGGGATCGGCGAGACTGACCTGCTGTCATGCGCAGAAGTGTCATTCCGATCGATGCCATTAGATAGTTTGTGAAACTGTCAATGTAAGTGAAATAAAATGTGTTGTGTTGTAAAGAATCATGTATATAGAAATCAAGTGTGTTTTTGAATTAACGTGGGCCGAGTCCTGCAAATCACAGCTGCCGCATTTGTCTGCTCCATCTCTGTTACTCAAGGATGCTATAAATTTGGGTTCTTGTCTTGTGGAACATGTTGACTATGAACATCATGGGACAATTCTAATGGCCCTTCACCAGCTTCCCATGAAATTGCTAGTGAGGCCGAGTGTTTAAATGCTCTGCCATTCCTTTACGTGCAAGAGTTTTTGCAGCATTAGGCATGTTCCTGCTCATATAGGCCGTATTATCTCATGGCCCTGCATACCCCGTAAACCTCACACCACTCTCTTGTTGCTGTGGTTTATACTGATGCCTCTGATCAGGCCGTGGCTTGTACTGTTGCGGTCTATATCGAGGTGGTGGAACATTGTTCCCAAACGCTCCACTTCCCCTACCACTCTGTGCCATCTGGCACTGGGCAGCTACATGTCCATAACCGGAACATGCTGGACATCTGACTTGTGGTGGTGCATTGCAATCACGTGCAATATGACCAGATATTCCACATCTCCAGCACTCCGATGGCTGTGTGTGTTTTGTCTCACGATTTCACCAGATCGTCCACATGAGAAACATGTACTCATGGCTACTTCCCGTCCGACGTAGTATCATGCTCAAACCTTGGTGCCGCTGCTGCTAGCTGGCCTTTTATATCCTACAGGTGTTTTTTTACTGGTTTTGTACAGGTTCTAAAGCTTTTAAATGATTACAGTCGGTAACACCATGTATAGATTCAGTTCTCTGTAGAATTTCCTCCAAAGGAATCCATCGTCTTTGGATCCTTGTCCAGTACGTGTACGGCAGTAATGCCGGTTTCACATTAAAAATTATTCTATCTATTATGTCCCTTCAGATTTATTCAATTTCATCCCCATTTTCCTCATCTCTAGTATGTAATCATCATGTGACTCATCCTGGCCTTGTTTAGGTTCCTGAAATGTACGATCCATTATACAGGCTCTTTGGATGATTGATATATTTCCCGTCAAACTGACGTCGTGCTGCACTCCATGTGAGTACATTCTTCAATTGTGTCCACCAAAATCTGGCATTGCCTTTTTAAGTGTTCACCAAACAATCTTAATCTGTGAGCATTCGATATGTCATGTGTCGCTTGCTTCGAATTCCCTGTAAAAACCCATTGGCATCGTCGTGTGAGCGTCCATAAAATAATCTATTTTATGCCCTCTCAGTAACAAACTTAAGTCATCCATGCCGGATAAAAGTGTTTGCTGGGCCACAGGATGTTCACGTTTAATGCTGAGTGCCCATTTTAGGTAATGCAACGTATGTGCGCTGTGTGACGTATCGTCTGTGCTTTGGGACGTGTCATTGATATTGTGTGGACTGACTGATCACCAGTTACAGTGTTATCCTAGTAATCTAGTAATCTTACCATATGTGAAAGGTGTGACTGAGGGCATATCCAGGATACTGAATAAACATCGTGTGTCTACGGCTGTCAAACCCAAACAGACAATCCGGAACTTGCTACTACACCCGAAAAACAAAGTGGATAAGTTGGACAAGAGTGAAATACTGTATAAAATTCCATGTAAATCATGTGATCAAGTGTACATTGTGGAAACAGGAAGAAAGTTTGGGACAAGGATGAAAGAATATTTGAAAGATGTAGAAGTGAATATGAAAGGAGCATTTATTAGAGCCACAAAGAAGCAATCTCTGACGGAACTTAACAAAAGCGCTTATCACGGACCACGTGAACCAACACAATCATGATATAGACTGGGAAGGTGCAAGTGTAATTGACAGGGAGAGTGACTGAAGACAAGGACAATCAAAAAGGCAGTGCATATCCGAATGTACAGGCAGGTCATGAACCGTGACGAGGGGGGCCACCAACTCTCACGAAGTTTACGATCCGATTCTCGGCGGGGATCGGCGGGACTGACCTGCTGTCATGCGCAAAGTGTCATTCCGACGATGCCATTAGATAGTTTGTGAAACTGTCAATGTAAGTGAAATAAAATGTGTTGTGTTGTAAAAGAATCATGGATATAGAAATCAAGTGTGTTTTTGAATTAACGTGGGCTGAGTCCTGCAACTCACAGCTGCCGCATTTGTCTGCTCCATCTCTGTTACTCAAGGATGCTATAGAATTTGGGTTCTTGTCTTTTTGGAACATGTTGACTATGAACATCATGGGACAATTCTAATGGCCCTTCACCAGCTTCCCATGAAATTGCTAGTGAGGCCGAGTGTTTAAATGCTCTGCCATTCCTCTACGTGCAAGAGTTTTTGCAGCATTAGGCATGTTCCTGCTCATATAGGCCGTATTATCTCGTGGCCCTGCATACCCCGTAAACCTCACACCACTCTCTTGTTGCTGTGGTTTATACTGTTGCCTCTGATCAGGCCGTGGCTTGTACTGTTGCGGTCTATATCGAGGTGGAGGAACATTGTTCCCAAATGCTCCACTTCACCTACCACTCTGTGCCATCTGGCACTGGGCAGCTACATGTCCATAACCGAACATGCTGGACATCTGACTTGTGGTGGTGCATTGCAATCACGTGCAATATGACCAGATATTCCACATCTCCAGCACTCCAATGGCTGTGTGTGTTTTTGTCTCACGATTTCACCAGATCGTCCACATGAGAAACATGTACTCATGGCTACTTCCCCGTCCGACGGAGTATCATGCTCAGTCCTTGGTGCCACTGCTGCTAGCTGGCCTTTTATGTCATACAGGTGTTTTTGTACTGGTTCTAAAAAAGCTTTTAAATGATTACAGTCGGTAACACCATGTATAGATTCAGCTCTCTGTAAAATTTCCTCCAAGGAATCCATCGTCTTTGGATCCTTGTCCAGTACGTACGGCAGTAATGCTGGTTTCACATTAAAAATTATTCTATCTATTATGTCCCCTTCAGATTTATTCAATTTCATCCCCATTTTCCTCATCTCTAATATGTAATCATCAACTGACTCATCCTGGCCTTGTTTACGTTCTTGAAATGTATGATCCATTATACAGGCTCTTTGGATGATTGATATATTTCCCGTCAAACTGACATCGTGCTGCACTCCATGTGAGTACATTCTTCAATTGTGTCCACCAAAATCTGGCATTGCCTTTTAAGTGTTCACCAAACAATCTTAATCTGTGAGCATTCGACATGTCATGTGTTGCTTGCTCAAATTCCTGTAGAAACCCATTGGCGTCGTCATGTGAGCGCCCATAAAAAATAATCTATTTTATGCCCTCTCAGTAACAAACTTAAGTCATCCATGCCGGATAAAAATTGTTGTTGGGCCACAGGATGTTCACGTTTAATGTGAGTGCCCATTTTAGGGTAATGCAACGTATGTGATGTGTGACGTATCGTCTGTGCATTGGGACGTGTCATTGATATTGTATGGACTGACTGCTCACCAGTTACAGTAAAGTTATCCTGCACGCCTTGGGCGTTTTTTGCGCGTGTCACTGATATTGTGTGCAGTGACTGTTCACTAGCTACGGTGCTACTGTGCATGCTTTTGTTGTGTTTTTTTGCACATGTCACTGGTAGGGTTCTGAGCATTTACTGTGTGACAATGAGCTTGGTTTTGACTTTTGTAACTCATGTCTAATTGGAGGTATCTCCAAATGTACTAAATAAGAGTCCTCTGCTGAATAGGACCAATCTAACTCACGAGTATACCTATAACCTCTTGTAACAGGCTCAACTGGAGTACTCGCTCTCTCCTCTCCACACACTGTGTGCTGGTTTGTGTCAGTTTATCCGCCCTTAATACTTTGTCTGTCTGAGCAGACCTATCCTCTGTGGCTATGTACCACTCAGGAGTTGTCTTGAGGAAGTATCATCCTCCTCTCTATACACACTCGTTTGTGTAGGCCAAGTTAATGTCGGCAACTTGTTCGTTTGAACAGGCTTGTCTGCTGTATCTATACCGTACCACTCTGAGGACTGATCCTCACTGTATTGTTGATTAAATTCAACATAGCACGGCGGTTTATGCGCTCGGGCAATTAAGTTGAGATAAATATAATTGATCAGAAAACTTCCGCTTGTGTGGGAGGCTCTGTGTTTATGAGTTTATTTGCTGCGTGTCTCAGAACAAAATTGACGTCCGGATCAGATCCTGTGTAGAGTGTGGAGATGAGCAATTATCTAGGACAATCGTCTCCTCAGTTCTAGTCCTGCCCCACCACAACTGCTCGGTCTGGGAGGTGTTGTATGTCTCTCAGGTCTTTGCTTTACAGATAAGGTGTCAAAATCGCCGTATATTACTGAATCTAAACTTGTACGCTCAAGTGGCTTGCTCTTTATAGTGAGAAACTCAGGTCTATGTGTGAGTAATGGTTCGCTGTCATCGCAGAACGAATGCTCAACTACTTCAGAAACTGTTGTTCTTCGTCACCAACTACAGTTGATGTGTCAGGAGAAAAAAACGAATCAAGAGCTCTGTAGCCTATCAAATGGGTCTAGTGTACTCACTGTCTGCGTACTACTCAATTTAAATAGCTGATTTTGACATAGAGTATCTTGATCCGGTGCCCCTGCTATAACAGTTGAGTCACATGACAACTCGCTCGTGCCTGGCGTAAAGTTATTAAGATCAATAGAAGAGAGATCTGACCTTCCATTAATCAAACTTTAATCAATTTCCACTTCCTTTCAACTTTTATAACCCTTTTAAATCACCAAAGGAGGTTCAACGTATGTATCTATGTATATGTATATATATGTCTGCACACAGTCACCTTTCTCGGCACCGTGTACACACTTATATATATATATGTGTGTATGACTTATAAAACGCTTTATATCGTAGCATTTTTGTATACTTTATGATGATAACTTTATGACAATAACGGTCACAATTCCCCTAATTTCCTAATCTGAGTAGATCTTTAACCCAGTATATTGCGATATTTTATTGTTTTTACTACTTATTTTGCCACCAGTATACATTCAAGGAGGTAAAGCGATGGTAATATACGCGTAACGTGGTCTTACGTTCCTGTGCTTAGGACTTTGACAGAAGTCCAGTACTAACTATTAAGGATATTATTGAGATCAATTGTCACATTCGGTACCAGTGATCTCAAGTGCCTCTTATAACCTGCATATAGAGAATTTAAAAGGTTCTCCACCAAGTGTAATGGAGTATATTGGGGGGGTTATTGAGTCTTATAATTTCGCCAAGGGTAATGGAGTAACCTGTATGGTCATTGAGTTATGTCAAATTCCACCAAGAGCTTAGGTATATTTAAAGTACGTATTTCCACCAACTCTCTGAGAAGAGAGTGAGAGTTAAGACTAGTTGAACTGTTATTATTTGTGGTAGGTAGATAGGTAGGTAGGTAGAGCGGCTATGTAAGTTGAAGAAATTTGTTTTGGTATAAGCTAACAATTGTCCAAGTTGAGTCAGAACTAAATTTGGTAATTTGTGTATCTTTGTGTGTTCATGAGACCCATACCAGTTGTCCTCAGAGAGCTATAAACACCTCAACCTTCGCCCCTGCTCGGTTTGAGATATCATGAGGAACTCCAACGAGGGTGGTCACTTCATAGGTACAGGAGAATACTGTGCAGTCCTTATTAGCAATTAGTTTCCAAATCAGCATAGATTTGCCTTATTCAATTCAGTCATTTTAAGGTTTGCTTCTGCTAATTCTGCAAGCTGGAATCTTAGGCCAATCCTCGCTAAAATCCAGCCAAGCAGTAGGTGGCTTGGTATTTATAGTGTCTCGTCAATCAATCACTGTCTGCCGCCTCATCGGAGATAATCCAATAGGCGGTCATGACATATGAGGTGCAGACGCACGAAACGGGTCAGGTGGTTTATTATTAATTAGAGCGCTGCCCATACATCAACGACCTGATGTTGCACCCAATCGACCGACGGTGACTTCGCCTCATGCATATTCACCCGACAATAGTGACTCACGCATCTGCCTCTGTCTACTTTATTAGCCGACCTTTAAATTACAGTCATCTCGATTTGGTGGCCAAGAGACATAGGTTATTTCTTATAAAATATTAATATTCGCAGTCTACTCCGTCACAGTACTATCAAATTTCAGTATCCAGGCTAAGTAGCAGTAATGTCAGAGTTTGTGTATGTTTATGTTTAATTCGTTCATGACATGGGATATTGTACAGTTGGCAGTTGGCATTTCGTTTGATTGTTAATGCAAGAGACGGATTATATATAACAATGACACATGTACAATAATGTTGCAGTAGTTTGTTGAAAATCAAGAACAAATGAATATATTCACCCTGTTCACTGAAGTAATACACGAATGGTCTTCACAAGTATGGCACCACATGATAGGATTATGGCCTAGATCTATATAGAGAAGGGATATTTGCTTCAGAGAGCTTTTGACATTTTCTTAGAGAAATCATAACTCTCGCATTATTATAATTTGGATAAGTGTTGTGCTTGTTACATGGATTCACTTGATGCCATATGTGTATTTTTTAAAATGAGAATTGAAAATGTAAAGACAATTTCTGTCAAAATAGTGTTTGCATCAGGATTAATTTTGAATTGTTAGTACTTAGTACAGGGTATTGAATGTCTTGCCAGTTGTACAGTGCCACTTGTAGTTTGGTGAAAAATCATACATGCTGCAATAGAATTTGTAAAAAAATTGAATTTATAAAAAAAGAACATTACAGCTATGCATACTTTCAAATTAAGTAAAAAAAAGAGGACATACACACTCCCAAATTATCTATTTACGATCAGGAAAACTTGGTGGTCGTTATAATGTCACATTTCAAACCAAATAAATTGGTTTGAATGATAAAAAAACAAGAACAAATAATTTTCAGAAAGGTTGCTTACAGGGCCATGTTTGCTATAATAATACTTTAAACGTTTATATATTTCAAACGTACGTTGCACATCACACATAGTTATACAACGAGGGAACTGGGGAGGGTGGTGATGGTGATGGAGGTGCATTTTATATGCTCTAGACCTGTTTTGAGGAAGGGTGTTGGCAGAAACGGTGTGTGTGTCCATATGGCAGGGGGTGGGGGGGGGGCGGACATGGCTGGTGGTGAGGCAGGGAGGAGCATTTTATATGTTCCAGATCTCATCAATTTCAACCCGAGCAGCAGCACAAAGGGGGTGATTGAGATGCACATTTAATGGTCTGCACATGTTTACCAGGTGTAGGGAGTAGCTGGAGGGAGGTTATTAGAGGGATATAAAGCATTGCCACATATATGTAGTGTGTGTATGGCTGTCACATATGACTGTGAGAGGGAGGTGATGGCGATGTATTTAATCTTTCCCAGAGCTGTATAGCGGCGGGGTAGCAGGTGTGAGCGATGTGGGACACCCAGAACAGTAGCAGGAAGGGGGTGCATTAATTATGTACCTGTTTAGATGGGGATGGGGTTGAGCGGGATGGGGAGAGAAGAGGGGCTGGGAGTGGCGGTGGAAGGAAGGAAGGGATGAGTTGGACATTTAATCTGCTCTGCTGCCATGGGTAGCAGTAGCTGGAAGAGGGATATTAAAGGGATCAACCATTGCCATATCTAATACATTTAGTGTGTAAATGGCTGTGACATATGACGATGGAGGTGTATTTAATCTGTCACAGACCTGTATACTGACAAGAACTGGTTCGAGGGAAGTGGGACAAGAGGAACTATGGGGAGGGAGGAGCATTTAATGTGTTCTGGATCTCATCTGTTTCAACCAAAGCAACGCTGGGTAAACAGCTAGTGTGTGTGTATATATATATATATATATATATATATATATATATATATATATATATATATATATATATATATATATATATATATATATATATATATATATATATATATATATATATATATATTGATACTTTATATTCTGTTTTATCCTATATTACATCAAATTTCTTGATTTATTGTTGTACCATTCTAGCTTGTACACTATATTTGATATGTTTATTTTGTATGGCGCAATTTTCAATTGCTCCATGACTGTATATCTGCTTACTATTATTTGTAACCACTTATTTTATTTCTATCTTACTTATTTTCATTTAATTCTTCATTTGTAGTTTTTTCGTATTTATTACTTCAAAAATAGTTGAAATGTCTATGCTTATGTAAATATTTGCACGTTACTACGTGACGGCACGCAGACAATGCCCCACTCTTCGTTGCACCATGCACCTTCCTTTGGAGTATTGACTTGACGACCCGACTTTAGACATCGGACGGTCTCAGGGAGGGGGGGGGAGGTGTGATGTATGGGGACGGGGGCCATAACTCACATCAACCATGCACCACACGCTAGCTAAAGCTGGCGAGGCTTAAAACATAGTCTGCGTGTGATATGGAGGGCTTGCTGATGGAGAGTCAGCAATTTGGTACAGAACAATGATAGACTAAACATGTACGGAAAAAAGCGTAGTTTTTCAGTGTAGGTAATCAGTCTGGGACTGGTCTGGCTTGGGTTGTGTGAAGTTGGGAAAGGATTTAATGCTCTCCTTGAAACTCATACTTCCACGTGTGACCTGCACCAGATGGCAACTCAGGGACGCTTCTTTAGGACCCTAGGAAGGTCATGCTCTGAATCAGACGAATCAGAGGAATCAGAGGACTACGCTTGTGCAGATCGCTTGACTTATTCCTCGTGGTCTCCTGCAGCACCCATATAGGGCACCGGAGATAACGGAACTCTGTCTATCCATAAGAGACGGACCAGTGGATGAGACCATAGGTCCTGCCTCTACAGTGGATGAACGCTTGGATCTAGGCCTGCATCGAATGGATGTGGTACGGCGGACAGAACCCAGACTACAGGAAATAGCTTGCCTTACGGACTCGGGGCTCGAGACACAACTTCCTGGTGATGTATCAGGGGTTGGTGTGCCTACTGTCCTTTATCCGTGGAGGGCCATTACCTTTCTGTCCAGACGTATGATTACTGTACTGTCCGGAATGTCCAGGTGGCCACTTCCGGTTTGCAAGATCTCATCCTACCAACCAGTTATAACCTCCAACGGACTATACCAGACAACGTCGAACATACCCAGATCAATTATAAAGATAAAGGTTTTGTTCCATAAATAATTTTTGTATACAAAGTGTACATTAAATAGTATATTTCAGTCAAATATTATAAAATATTTCAATAATTATCCTAAGCAATTTAGTCTCACAATATGTGCATACAATAAGCAATAATATTTCACAGATTTGAATACATTTAGTAAAAAAATATTTACATAAAAGGATTGCAGTTGATTGGTATTCTCGTCTGCTAGCCTTTTCCCACTTTGGGGGGGATCAAAAACTGCAATATAAATAGTATACATTGATATATTGGAATTAATTGAATTT
>JAGTTF010001056.1:0-25184 GCA_019095985.1 Streblospio benedicti | reverse complement strand
GGGAAAGGGGGCGGAATAGCCCCTAAACCGACCCCTGACGCCCGCAGAGCGGCCAACTCCCCGGGCAGAACGACGCAGCTGACCCCCACGGGAGGACACCAAATCCCTTTGGGGGGGAGTCCCCCCGGGAATCTCCCAGCCCCGGCACCTGGGCCAAAAGTCGAGGGGGCCCCAAACAGGATCCCCGGGGCAGCTTGGGGGACCTCGAGACGCCCCATCCCTTCTCAGATAAAGATGATGCCAGAGGGAAGGACTCTAATGAGCAGACGTGAGACCGGGAACCCCGGCAGGCCGAGTGCCCTTCGCCCCGGGGGGAGCAGCACACGGAAGCCCGACGCCGAAACTCACACGCCACCATCAGAGTTGACAAATTTGGTGATGATGGGGGGAAGCCTGACGCACCTGAAGGTGCACATCAAGTAGGATTAGTCAGAATCCCTCACAGTTGGGGTTTCACCACCTTAGAGGTTAGGCCAGTCTAAGGGACGGTTCAATTAGGGGGCCATCGCCCCTTCCAGAGCCGGCGTTTTTTGAAGTGGGGGGATCCCCCCCAGGTTTCATGGATACCCCCCTTTAGTGCAGAAAAGTTACTTACCACCGTCACCAGTATCTTTTCTGTAATCCGCCGCAGCGACATGCACAGTGAGGTGCGGCGTTCTTCGCTTTTGGGGGCACTTTGGGTATCTCCCATAACATTATAATTTTTGGTGATGTCGGGTTTAAGGTACGGGGGAGGGTGGGCTGATTTTTTTCTCTTTGCAGGGCAAGTTCCACGGACCCTCGCGGTTCATGGGACCTCCCCCAACCCCGGTGTGTTTGTGAAATGAACCTGCTGTCGCCAACCGCCGAAAACCCCTTTGGATACCTTGATTGGTGGGTGGAATACTTTGTGGTTTTTTTGTATGAGCCATGTGAATGCTCCACCCCCCATAAGCGAGAGGTTTAGTCCCAGGAATTCTGGGAGTGTGTAACAAAACCAGCCCGTTTCCCAGTGGGGCCACACAGGAGTCCTGAGTATGTAGGAACATAAGTTGATACTAGAATAAGCCCCATGTTACACAACCTGTGGTTGTTTTTTTCACTAGGCCACTTTTAGGATTAAGACCAGTACACTACCACCTTTCTGAAGAGCCATTAGGGGTTTTTGCTTTGAGTTCGATAAGTAGGCGGGCTGTTTAGGGGGTTGCAACCCATCCTCCCTGGAGGAGGCCCCCCTTCACCCCTCACTGTGGTCCAGCCGGTGGGACCTCACCCCCGCTCACTCTGCGTGACCACGGGGCCCCCCGCAACAGGAGCCAGCGGTCAGCATTGGTGCAAAGTCCTCCCTGGGAGGCCTTTGAGACCAGGGGTCTGCACACCACCCACACAAAGTGGGGGGAGCCCGGTGTGAGGGGTTTGCAAATGTCCGACACCCCGAGGGGAGTGGTTTTGGGGGACAAGCCATGAGGCTGAGCTCACACGCTGGTCTGTGAGATGCGCCATTAGACCGCCCTGTCGGTTTTTGTGAACCCAGCAGGGCATGCAGGAGCTATTTGTTCACAATAACAAAAAAAGAAAAACCCGGGTTTCATATTTATGTAAATACTTTTTATGATAAATCCAGCATTTTAACTTTAATACATTTAAAAAAGTTTTGGTCTTTATCAGAAGACCATCCTCAAGAATGACGTCACATGGAGGTGTTGCACGAGGGATGTCAGGGGAAGCTCCACGACTCGGGGGCCCCCGGGGGCAGTCCCCGGTTCAAGGGCTGTCAGGGGGGTTGATGGTGCCTTCATCCCTGTTCATAGACCTAGGTTTTTCTGATTGTGAACGATAGTAAAATGACCCACCAAAGGAAAACAAAAAAAATTAAGGTCGGGGTAAAAAGGAATAATCAAAATTTAAAAAACAAAAATTCGGATCAATTTTTGAAATCCAATTGAAAAATGACTTTCTTTTCAAAACCAACAATTTTTCCCTATTCCGCACAGGGGCCCCGAATTTTTTTTAAAAAGTTTTTTGACCTTTTTTTACAGGGCAGCCAAAAAAAAAGGGGAAAACCAAAATGTCCGGCGTGGTCATGAACTTTCAAATATTCTTTTACAGGGGAAATTTCTTTAAAAAAGCGTAATCTGGGGGAAAAAAAGAATAAAAAATAACTTTCCAGTTATGAAGAAAGTCAAATTTGCGGAAGCAACAGAACGGGTTTTATAAAGTATTTTAGAACTTGGTAGACAGATATGGATTCATGTTGTTTGTCTCTTTCTTTTTTTTTCCATGATAAAAACTTTTCTTTACATATCTTTATTACATTACATTACATGTTTCAAGTAAAAGACCTTTCTCAAATAAAATGTTGATGTTATACACTACCATGACAGTACTATATAGAAAACGATATAAAAATTTTAAGAACTATTCAGAAATATGAATCATTACTCCAAAGTTTTATTTTTGAATGAAATACAAAATCCAAAACTTCTACCTTTTTCCCCTCATAAAGGATTTCAACTATGAATTGATAGATTATATCACAATAAAACACACTAATAGGTTACACATTATTAGATTGTCCCTGATGCACCCATTATGCATATTAGAACAAAAATTTCCATTATCCCATTATAAATCTAATTAAATTTAAATTTAATTCCAATTTTTCTAAAATATCTGAAACCCCACCCTTCTTACTGCTGGTTTATAGTGATCAAGAGCTAAGAGACTTTTTTCATGATTGATAAGTAAACAAGTGAACATGGTCGCGCACCTGCACCCTCCCAAACTGTGGTTTTAAAACCGATATGTCCTCTCGCCATTGCCCCCCTCACGAACCACGGGGCCCATCAGAATACACCCCCGCCACCCCCGGGGCCCTAGACTGGGGAGGCCAAGAGTGAATGTTGGTGTATCCAAGAGGAGTGGAACGGTTTGAAAGACGATGGGGGATGTTTGAAATGGTTCAGACATAGATGAGAAATCGCACCTTCCCGCTATTCCAATGTGCAGCAGAGGGTCTCGCAACAGCTATTGAAAGCAAATTCCCGGGCACGATGTACTCAGGCAGAGCTAAAGGCCGCATGCGCCCCTCGCAGGTGGAAGGATGACTTTTGATTCAACTTAAAAAAATGAAAAAAAAAATGGGGAAAAAAACAAAGGGAAAAGCACCCCGTGTTAAGATTCAAATATCAACCGCTCCAGCTTTCAAGTCATATGATTACCCAGTGTCGTAACCAGACGGTGATCCTAAGAATAAAAAAAAAGTTCACCCCAAACAATTGGCAAATTGAGGGCCATAAATATTTTGAATACAGCCAAGAGTAAGCAGACTAAGAACGGGCGCGCTGGCCGGTAACATTATGTAATAGCGGAGGCCCGTTGGAGAATCTGGGGATTCAGGAAACCCCGGAGAGGGAAATTGGGAGGAGTGTCAACGTATACCCAATTAATACTAATGAATAACAACTGTATCTCTGTTCATTGTTAGTGACTCTTTATTTGAAAGTGTTTGTATTATAACTATGTTTGATTATTATCAATAAAGACTCGATTTGGATTGCTCACCCATTACTTGGATTGACCCAGCTTTTACATAACAATTCACCTGACTCACGAATTGGAAATCGGACCTGCGAACTGAGATTCGGCCTACTGCTGCACCTCGGGCGTGCTGCAATCACGCAGCGGGTGGGAGTCGAGGTACGAACGAGACAGGTGCATTCACACCTGTACACGGTTAAGTCAGTCGCATTCGAGAGAAACAAGTGTCAAACAAAGAACCGGTTAACGAGGTCAACTGCAGTAGTGAGAACAAAGGACATGAGCCACGAGATTCGAGCGCTTGTTTGCAAGACCATGAACTTTCGGACCGCTGATTGGAGGCCGAGGCATGTTTGTAAACAAAAAAGGACCACGTGAGTGCTCATCTTTTGCTTGTTTTAGGTTGTGTTTGCGGTGATAGATGTGGATAGCAGGATAGCTCACTTGAGCACTTGTCGGATTCCACATGGAAGGATTCGACATACGGGCACAAGGTTGGAGTAGGATCATCTGCAGTGGTTGGACAATTGCAAGTCCACCTGATAACCTGTACTGCCAAGATGGAATCATACTCCAGCTACAGCAGCAACCCTCACCGAAGGATACAGTGCCGCCAAGAGCTTCAACCAGAGCAACAAATACGGAAGCAGGACCCCAACCGGGAGACAGAGATCACCAACAGGATGGGTCCCCACGCCTTTCCCAGAGCGGTGTTGACCACCTACAGCCGACCCGGCCACCACGGAACGCCATGCTGGCAATTTTAGAAAAAAGACCACCAAAGCCAAGGCCAGCTACAGTGCCAGCAGAGAAAGCACATATCCGGCCCGGCACTCCGCCCATGACGCCTGATGGGACGCAGGAATTCCCCATCCACGGCTAGTTCAACAGTGACCAGCTTGCCAGTTTATCCCGGGAAAAGGTTTTGCCCGCACTCCACGGATACTGTTGCAGCAGCTGTCACACAGGCGGTGGGAGTCGTTGGCCCCACCTCACAGGAGACATCCACAGCGATCTGGACCTGCAGGGGCGGAAAGAGAAATCGCCCCGAGTCACAGTCTAGGAGCCCGCCAGGCCCACAGAAGACTCAGAAGAGAGCCTCAGGTTCAGGGAGCTTGGTGGCCGAGCTCAGGGAGATGACCACGAATGGCAGGATCACGCTGTGCGGGCGGAGAATGAGCTTCTGCACCCTATGCGCACAGCAGAAAGCAAGACCATCACCAAACATCAGGCCGCTGCAGAAAGATGGCAGCACGATCGTGAAGCACTTAAGCGCGGATGAGCTCAACAGTAGCAGCTGCCCGCAAGTACAAGTACCAGCGGAATGATGCAGAGAAGCAGGTGAAGGCCCTATTGAGGAGGTGGAGGAGTTAAGAATATGTGTGTCTCCAGCTGACTGACACGAATCAGGAGTTGGGAACTCAGGTTCCCACATTACAGGATGAGCTGGACACAGGCTCAACGGACGGATTGCAGAGAGTTGGAGCAAGAACTGGAACCACTCCAATACAGCGCCGACCACCACGCTCTAATGGAAAGTTAAAGTTGTGCCATGTTCTAGTCGGAATGAAGTACTTTGGGCCTCGAGAGGTTCAATACCAACTGCCCGGCCGTGGACAGAGGAGCCTTGGAGCAGGCATGGACAGAAGTTGCCAATGCCGAAGAGACCCAGCAGCGAGAGTTTGTGGAGGCGTGGGATGAAGTGGATCACCGAATTCAAGAAGATCCGGAATTACGATGCCTATGCAACCATGTATGCCTGCATCAAGCAGGCCAGTGATCAGATCGCCTGGTCGCTGAACAGGAAGCCGCACCTTTCATTCCAGGATGCGGCACGGAAGAACCCTGGCAGAGGATTTAGTGATTCCAACCCCGCCTCATCCCACATTGAAGTCCACGAAATGGATACCTCCGTGGAGTGCAGTGGTGACCGAAGTTGAGGGAACGGATGGCTGCCAAAGACAAGGAGCTACAGATAGCACGTCATCTCGCGGCACGTCAAGCTGGTGAGGTACGCGAGTACACCCCTCGCTGAGGACAGGAATGTCATGTCTTAGTTCCTTTTCAGGAACGCTTTTGAGCCATCGCAGATTCATTAAAGCGATGTGAGAATATAACGCCTCTGAGGTGAGACTCCGTACCTCTGAGCGAGGTGTGGGGTCTGGAATAGCCACTTTACAACTTGCATGACACGACTGACGCCACGCAGCAGCGCTGCCAACTCGCCGAGGCGAGAATCGACGCAGCTGACGCCACAGAGGACACCAAATGCTGATATTGGCCAGCCTGGGAGTCGCCTCACCAAGATTATCTCCCTTATGTCAACCGGTCGGATCCAGTCGGCACTGAAGTCGACGTGGGTCCCAAAACAGGATCTCCGGGACAGCTTAGGGGACTCTCGAGACGCCCATCACCTTCTCAGATAAAGATGATGACCGACGATGGAAGCGGACTCTAGATGAGCAGATCGATGAGACCCAGGGACACCTGCAGGGCAGGCCACGACCCATGCCTGCGCCGCGAAGGAGCAGCACACGGACAGCCCTCGACGCCGATTAACTCACACACGCCACCATCAGGAGTTGACAAACTTGTGATGATGGTGGGACAGCCTGACGCACCTGAAGGTGCACATCAAGTAGGATTAGTCAGAATCGTCCTCACAGTTGTGGGATATCACCTCACCGTAGAGGTTAGGCTTCTTCAGTCTTAAGGACGGTTCAATTATTAAGTGGGCCATCGCCGCCTTCCAGAGTCAGCTGAGCGTTTTTCTGAAGTGCGCGATGCTCCCCCAGGTTTCACATGGATACTCCCCTTTAGTAAGCAGAAAAGTTACTTGACCACCGTCACCAGTATCTTAGTTCTGTAATCCGCCGCTTACGCGACATGCACAGTGAGGTGCGGCGTTCTTCGCTGGTTTGCGGCATCTTTGGTGTATCTCACGATATACATTATATTACTACATTGTCGATGTACTGGTGGGGGTAAGGTACCGGGGGAGGGTGGGTCTTGACTTTTTTTCTCTTTGCACGCAAGTTCCACGGAGCCTCGACGGCCGCATGGGGATCTACTGGGTGACTATATCCCAACACACCTCGTGTGTTTGGTGAAAATGAACCTGCTGTCGCCAACCGCCGCAGGAGCACAATTCCTGGATACCTTGATTGCGTGGTGGGAATACTTTGTGTGTTTTGTTGTGTGATGAGTTTCCATGTGAATGCTCCACTCCCGCATAAGCGAGAGGTTTTAGTCCCATGGAATTCTGGGAGTGTGTAACAAAAACCAGTTCCCTTAGGGGTCTCCAGTGCGCGCCACACAGGTAGTCGCTGAGTATAAAAGTAGGTAACATAAGTTGCAATGACTAGAATAAGCCCCATGTTACACAGACCTGTAAGGTTGTTTGTTCTTACTATGGGCCACTTGTAGGATTAAGACCAGTACACTACCACCTAGTACTGAAGAGCCATTAGGGCTTTAGCTTTGAGTTCTGAATTAAGTAGGTTCGGACTGCTTTAGGAAAGTTGACAACCCATCCTCCCTATGGAGGATGGGCCCCCATTCACCCATCACTGTGGTCCACAGCCGGTGGCTACCTCACCCGTGATGTCTGCACTCTGCGTGACTACGGACCCGCTTGTGTATACAGGAGCTTCACGCGTGTCAGCACTGGTGCAAAGTCCTCCCTGGGGAGGCCTTTCATGAGACCAGGGGTCTGCACACCACCCACACAGCAGTGGCGAGGGAGCCCGGGTGTGAGGTGTTTGCAAATGTCTCTGGGCACCACGAGGAGGGAGTGCGGTTTGGGGAGACCAAGCCATGAGGGCTGAGCTCACACGCTGGTCGTGTGAGATGCGCCATTAGACCGTCTCCCTGTCGGTTTTGTGAAACCCAGCAGGGCATGCAGGAGCTACTTTGTTCACAATAACATAAAAGCAAAACCGTTGTCTATATTTATGTAAATACTTTTTATGATAAATCCAGCATTTTAACTTTAATACACTTCAAAAAGTTTTGGTCTTGTCATCAGAAGACCATCCTCAAGAATGACGTCACATGGAGGTGTTGCACGATGATGTCACGGAAGCTCCCACGACTTCGAAGGGAGGCCGCCTGGGCAGTCCCCTCGGCTTCAAAGAGGCTGTCATGGATTGTGTTGATAGGTGCCTTCATCCCTGTTCATAGACTCTAGGGTTCTTCTGATTGTGAACGAGCAGATACAGTACTGACTACATCCAAAAGGATAGAACCAGAACTAAATTAGAGAATCTTTAAAAAATGTAATAAGTCGTAACAATTTTAAAAACAGAGTTACTGGTATCAATGGTTTCTTGAACTGCTCAATCGCCATGAAACTACGACATTTACAATTATCGAAAATAAACGAAAAATCCGAACAATTTTCCATACTTCCGCACATTACTGGTGTCCATCTTTTGATACTTTTTTGCTCCTAAATATTCAGATTTATTCAGACGTTCTCATTTATTTCCGCCACAGCGACAGCGCCGATTGGTTAAAAAAGTGCAGACCTAGTACAGACAGCCAATGATATGAAAATCTGTCAAATGTCCGGCGTGGTCATGAACTTTTCAAATATTCTTTTACTATGGAATTTCTGTAAAATGCGTAATACTAGGGTAAAAAACAGAATAAACATAACTTCAGGCGAGTTATGAAGAAAGTCGTAACTTGCGGAAGCAACAGAACGTTTTTTTGTTGTATAAAGTATTCTAGTAACTTGGTAGACAGCATATGGATTCATGTTAGTTTGTCTCTTTCATTTTTTCCATGATCAAAACTTTTCTTTACATATCTTTATTACATTACATTACATGTTTCAAGTCAACAGACTCCTTCTCAAATACAAATGTTGATGTTATACACTACCATGACAGTACTATATAGAAAACGATATATAAAATATTAAGAACTATTCAGAAATATGACATCATTTATTCCAAAGTATTATTACTTTTGAATGAAATACAACAATACCAAAACTTCTACCATTTTCCTCATAAAGGATTATCAACTATGAATTGATAGATTATATCACAATAAAACACACAATAGGTTACACATTTATTAGATTGTGCCATGATGCACCCATTATGCATATTAGAACAATAATTTCCATTACCCCATTATAAATCTAATTCAAATTTAAATTTAATTCCAATTCTTCTAAAATATCTGTAAACCCCACCCTTCTTACTGCTGGTTTATAGTGATCTAAGAGCTAAGAGACTTTCTTCATGATTGATAAGTAAACAAGTGAACATGGTCGTCGTCACCTGCACCCTAAAAAGAAAAGCATGATTCAAATATCAACCGTTTCAGTTTACAGGTCATATGATTATAGCGTCTGTCTGCTAACTCAGGCGCTGGTTCTAAGAATAGAGCTAAATTCACCCAATCAATGAGCCAATAATTAGAGTGACCATATTTATATTTCGAACACAGCCAATGTGTAAGCAAGCTCAACACACACGCGCGCTGAGCCTGGCAACATTATGTAATAGGAGAGGCTCAAGCGCGTGGGTAGATTTTGGGTGAAGTTAGTTAGACCACGGGAGAGATATTGCGAGGAGTGCCAACTGGACTCGCTAATTAATGCTAATGAAATACATCTGTATCCATGTTCATTGTTAGAGACTATTTATTTGAAAGTATTTGTATTATAACTTGTGTTTGGTTATTATTAATAAAGACTTGAATTGGATTGTTTTCCCATCACTTGGATTGACTCAGCTTTCACATAACAATCAAACAGAAGCAAAGTGAATACGCTCTCCCATAAATAAACTTACATCTCCCCACCTGCATTTCTCTCCGTTCCATAATGGTGGAAATGAAGTGATGGGTAAAGATAAGTTTAGCAGTCCAAAACAACAACACAAGATTGTGAACAGGATACCCAATAAAAGCGGATACAAAACTCGACAGGCGGTAAGAAATTATCCAGACATGTCCTCCCCATTAAACTTACCTGTCGATAAGAAGGACCATAAGAAGGACCAAAAGAAAAGTGACACTGCGGTACCCCATAGTGGTACCCCGGCCACCTCACAGCAAGAGCTGATGGAAGCCGATAAACAACAAAAAGACCAACCGGTCACTGACAAAAACCAAGTGGTCCCCACGAACGACCAGCCGGCCAGTGAAAAAGACAAAGACCAAACACACGTTGAAATTGAACCACATGCGGGAGTAGGTGACGACAAAGATGAAGAACAAAGCGCAGAAGATGACGACGATGAAGAAGAGGGTTTTGATGTAGACAGTCTGGCAAATTCAGAAATAATGAACAATACGCCACCTTTGCAAAGCCAAGCACTGACTACAGCTACGAGAGCCCCTACAATCAGCACGATGTCGCAAGCCACTCCTATTATTACATCAAACATAACGTCTCAGCGTAAGGACGAGGCGTCTTTCATGAGGATTGCAAACACGCAATTGCAACAGCAGCAACAACTGGCGCAGATCCAATATAAGCAACAAATAGCACGCGCCAATTATCACCATAAGGAACCCCAGCAACTGTTACAGCCTGTTACCTCACACCCAGCAGGTTATAAGGCTTTCACAGCCATGGATGACCGAAGTGTGCGATATACACTTCCTACTCACAGTGACACCCCCAACCGAGGATATCAGCCTGATGGTGTGACCACCCCATCAAGCCCAGGGCGTGTATTACACCGCAGACACCGGGAGCAACAGGAGGATACAACAACCCACCTCCGTGCGACACACCGCGGTTATCTGCCCCCCCATGCAGCCTATGACCGGGTTGTATACTCAACCCCACCACCGCCACGTCACGGCTATCAGCCATGCATGAACGATAGTGACCAAGATGATGACATTGATGACATGTGTGCACAGATTGATGCCCTGCAGACGGCATATGGATCACGGCCTGGCCACACGGACAAGCGTAGTGATGATAGGGACCTGACGAGACCACATCGCGACGCGACCAACACACAAAATGGTGAGTACGCAGGTGTATCAAATAATAAATCCATATACAGAGCCGTTAACTTACCAGTTACTGAATTTTCGGGTGAGAAAGATTCAGAGAATTTCTCTGAATTCATACAAGACATTAAGGAAGCAATAGGGGGAATGACTTGTCCTGAAGATATGAAATTGCAATATTTGAATACAGTTTTAAAAGGTAGAGCGAAAAGAAAGTTGAGGGCGTTACCCTTAGAGCAACGAAACACATTTGATAAAGCGTGTATGTTTCTACAGCGAACTTTTGCTTTTCAAGACAGAGATATCATTTCCACACACAAACACCTAGATGTTAAGCAACAACCACATCAATCTATCGTCGCATACTCCGAGAAAGTCCTCGCTCGTTGCAACGATGCTCGAGTGCTTGATGAAAGCCAAAAGATGCTGCGTTTCTTCCAGGGTCTGTTGCCTGCAATTAAGTCAAAAATAATGACTATGCCCCGTAAGAACTACGATGAACTCGAGAGTTCAGCGATAGACGCCGAGGCTGCACTAGCTGAAGAGAAAGGTTCTTTCTCAACAGTAGAGGCAAAAATTGAAGCCCTTGCAAAATCAGTTAATGAAAATAATATGGCTAACACGGCAGCGATAAACGAAATTGTACGTAATTCACGGCCATATGACAGAAATAACTACAGAGAGGGGTCGAGGTCTCAAGAACGAACTCGAGGTCAATTCTATAACGATAGACGTGGAAGATCATATTCACGAGAAGGTTATAGATATGATAAAGATAACGGTCGCCCACGTGACTATGACAGACGTCACGAACGACCAAATGGTTATAATGGCCGAAACCGATCCCAGTCACGTGATAACAATAACGGACGCCAAACATCTTACGACTATAACAATAGAGGTAGATCTGACAGCCGTAACGGACCACGAGGGCATTATAATGGACGCGATGGTTATAACTCAAATGATAGTCGTGGGAATAACTATACCTATCGTAATGGCCGTAATGATTGGTCCCGTGACCGCAATGACAGATCAAACAGCAGAGGCAGAGAACAGCGCCCCTATAGCGATAGACAGAACAGTGCTGGTTACGATACCAGTAATAGATCTAATAGTAGAGACCATAAGACAAATCAAAGGGTACAATTTGATCCGTCCGTGTTTGTAGTGGATGGTATAAATTATTGTGAGAACTGCTCATCCTATGGGCATAGATCAGACGTATGTACTTTTTTACAGTAGATAGGGTTATGTCGAGTCAACCGTGCGACCTCACATGTGTTTCATTATGCAAAGATGAGGCTGATATTCATTTTTACAATGACATGACCCTAGATGCACGGATATTTGACAAACAGTTACCCATATTAGTAGATACAGGTGCCCAATTGAGTGTCGCCAGTCAAAATTTCATTAACTCAATCACATACCCATTCAATAAACTCCCACCATCGAGAAATTTCTTCAAAGTAGCTTCAGGTGACCTCATTAAATCAGAGTACCAGGTTAAATTGCCAGTAAAAGTAGGTGGTAAAGTTTATAGACATTGCTTTCATGTAATAGAAAAACTCCATAACACGGTGATTTTAGGCCGTGACTTCCTAAGCAAACATAGGGCATCACTAGATTTTACCAATAATAAAATACATTTCACGCAAAATGTGACTATGTCACCAGCACAAGCATGCACGCTACAGCCGGGAAAATCTAGCCTGATCAAAGTAAAACCAAAACATGCCTTTCAACTACCACCAGGGCTAAATGGTATATTGACAGAGGAATCTGGCGGCATAGATAAATTAGAGGGAGTCGTTCACATAATCCCTATATTAACTAGAGTAGATGAAGAAGGATGTGTAACAGCGGCCATCCGTAACTCAAGTGACAATTATCTTAAAGTGAAACCAAATGAACTGACACTGAATTTTGAGCCTGTGTCAATTACTGACAATGGCTTCACCAAACCAAATGGGCAAATACAGGATGCATTGGGTGTTAGCGCAGCAGACTATTTTGAAATATGCGCCGACGCTAATGATGTCATGAATAGTAGATTACAGAGTGCTCAGTGTGAAAATAAAACTGACACTATAGTGTATGACACACATTTGTGTGCGTGGAAGAATGAGCCTCTGACATCATTTGACCCTGAAGACAAACCGACCTTGACTAAACCAGATCAACCATATGTATTGTTTGATTTAGGTTCTGCCAATGTAAACATGACTGAGAGACGCAAATTGAGGGATATGCTACGCACCCATAGATCAGCGTTTGTGGACAGTTCGGGAAAGCTAGGCCATTATGATCACATGCCCATGGAAATACATTTGAACCCGGATTACGTGCCAAAAAGAATAAGGCCATTCAGATGTCCTTTTCACCTCAAACACGAATTACAATCTATCTTAGATGACCTATTAGAAAACAATGTCATTGAAAATTGCAAGCCAGGGAACTGGTCTACGCCATGCTTTATCATTAGAAAACCATTGAAAAAAGGTCAAACAAAGCCTCAATATAGAATACTATTAGATTTTAGATTTCTTAACAAAAATAGCAAGGACTTCGCGGCACCCGCGCCATTAGTTGACAATCTAATCGACAGTGTGGCCAGAGGCGCGGCGCGAGTATTTTCATCGCTAGATCTTACACAATCGTATCATCAGGTGTCATTGCATGAGAACTCAAGAGACTACACAGGGTTTAATGGCCCTGATAATGAGACCTACCGTTTTGCAAGGCTCCCCCAGGGGTATAAGAACAGCGGGGCGTATTTTCAAAGGGTAATTAGCCACATTTTGAATGACTGCATCAAAGATAACTATGCAGTCTGTTACGTTGATGACGTTTTATGCTTTTCTGGGTCAAACCAGGATGCGTTTTCACACCTCAACTCGGTCTTATCACGCATACGGAAAGGCCAATTTAAAACTAAACCCTGAAAAATGTGAATTCATAACACAATCAGTAGAATTCTTGGGTTTTGTAATTTCTGATTCACAAATATCCATATCACCAAAACATCTGGCTGCCATTAAAAATTATTATCCTCCTCCCCACATGCGTCAAAAGCAACCCGCGTCAAAGCAACCCGCGGATTTCTTGGTTTGGCGGCTTTTAAAAATGCGCCAAATTCTTACATAAAAGGTCAGAACTATGCACACCTTTATACAACTTGACAAAGAAAGGCCAAAAATTTCAATGGTCAAAAGAGCACGAGACAGCATTTAATCAAATCAAAACTGCACTATTAACCAGCCCAGTCCTAGCACTACCGAATTTTGAACACAAATTCCATTTAAACTCTGACGGCAGTTGCCATGGCGTTGCTAGCGTGTTATTTCAGGTATACAATGGCACACGTCATATAGTGGCATATTACAGTAGGAGCCTACGTGATTATGAGAAAAATTACTCATCTTTTTATCTGGAATTACTCGCAATAACCGAGAGCTGTGTACATTTTAGTAGCTACCTGTTAGGGAGACCATTCATCATTCTGACAGATCATCAGCCACTAGTAACAATATTGACACAACAACAAAGTAAAGACCGAAAGGTTATGAGGTGGTTAAATAAGCTACAAGAATTCAACTTTGATGTTTCACACGTGCCTGGTAAACTTAACGTGGCTGCAGATAGCTTGTCACGCTACCCAGATACAAAGAACTCTGAGCCAGTCAATCTTGATGCAGATTTAAAGTTATTGACAGCAGATTGCAATCTGATTGATCTTATAGCGTTTGACTTACCCACATCAGGGTGTGTCAGACACATGGGGAAAGATAAAATTAACAAAACATTGAAGATAAAAGGTATCTGTTTCCCTGTCTCAGATAATATACCACCATTGGACAGTTTGTCTTTTTTTCAAGACCATATCGACTCATGCTTAGATAGGGTAGACAACACATCATTACCCTCACAGGTGGTACATGATGAGACTGTGATAAACCCGACATCTGTGGACACAGTTGAGAGAGTAAGCCACAATATTGGTGACCTCTCGAGCATGCAGGTGCCTGAAGCACTGTCATTACATCACGACACAGACACCATTATCAGTGATACAAATCTTACAGACTTAGCAATCACTGAAGGCGCAATTGATAGACTATTATACACGGCTGATTCCACACCAGGCATTTGCATGGTGACAACAAGGGAACAGGCGCGTCAAGCAGCCCAGGACATAGCCGACAGGCATAAAGATCACATGAGATGCTTACATGATTTACCTGTCGTTAACAAACACTTACTAGCCCCTGATTCTTTTGATACACCTAGTCAAGAAAATGACAGGGACACACGAAACACACAGAATGCCCAAGATAGGGAAAGTGACAATAAAATCCATCGGTCACGCAACCCCACACGGCTAAAGCACTCACGTGACTTTAAATTACATTACATTGACCAAATTTGGGAGGAGACAGAAGACTTCCCATTTACTTTAGAAGAACTACAGAAATGTACCAAAGATGACCCGGTGACAGGTGACATTTACAACCTAATCGAATTTGACAAGCTACCAAACAAAGCAAGGCGAGCGCGGTTTGCTATACTGAGAGAACACAGTTGTTTTGTACATGAAGGCTGCGTCTATCAAATTACCGAGAATTCTCAAATAGAAGCCGGTCACCTTAAAATACGACTATTTGTCCCAAGAAGCCTGGCAATAAAAACAGTTGCTTTTGTACACAAACAGGCAGGCCATGTAGGTGTATTAAGAACGATCGAACTGATAAGACGCAAATTTATTTTCCCACAAATGTTCAGCTTGACACGTGCGCTCGTGGTTTCATGTGAGACTTGCCAGCAGAATAAACGGTCACCTCGGTTGACTGATTACAGACACACATTTGAGATGAACAATAAATTTTTTTGGTCAATAAATATGGACTTCATTGGGCCTATGGAGTGTACCGCCAGGAAAAATCAATACATACTATCAATTAGAGACAGAACCACTAGATACTGTATTTTGATTGCATTACGGGATTTACGTTGTTCCACAGTATTGAAGGCTTTCCAGGAAAGGGTCATTGCATACTTCGGCTGTTGTATTTTCGCCCATTTAGACAATGGTAGTCCCTTCCAAAGCAATGATTTCAAGGCTTTTTGTGAACATTTTAGCATAAAACCCATCCACAGTTCAGTTTCACTAAGCAGATCAAACGGCTTAGTCGAGAATCTCAACAAACAAGTGGCATCAGGCCTCAGAGGACTGTGTAAAGGCCAACGGGAAAAATGGGACAATTATCTTCCATTCTTGCAGTTAATCATAAACTCAACAGTTTATGCAGATTCGGGGATTTGCCCACAAGTTACAGTCACAGGACAAGCGGCTAATCTTCCCATGGATAATAAAATTCAAAACCCATCAAACCACACGGCAAAACTACATGACATACTGCAAGACTCCATTGAAGCAAGGGAACTCGCTAAAGGTATAATAGCACGCCATGTCACAGAGCGGGCAAGCGTTGACAAGCTAAAACATGACTCGCAACTGACACATAAGCCCCTGCAAATCCAGCCAGGCCATATTGTTTATTACACCATAAAAAGAGTGATCAAACAAGAAAAACGGACGAAATTACAACCCCAAAATCTAGGCCCACTCCTGGTAATGAAAGTGCTAAAAAATGGTGCACTATCATTAAAATGCCTTCAAACCAACAAGGTATACAAACGTCCAGTACACCGCACGCTTGTTACATTACCAGCATACTACAAAGGTCATGATAATTCACCAATACTAAATATGCCACATCTCTCTATTAATGACCAAAATCTAGTGCTAGCAGCCCCTGCAACAATACAAAGGCAACTTGACATGTCTCAACAAACAGAAGACGGTGAATTGGACAATGATGATGACATTGCAGTTGAATTGGAGAGCGTGAAATCACACGACCACCATAAATCAACAACAGGTAACATTAGTGGCGGGACCCATAATTTAACCACTAATAAGCAAGAACTCCTACGTCCAGCATCGGAAAATAACATAACTCAAGTCATTAAGCCCACAACAAGTGATAGCCTACAAAACACAGGCCATAAGTTTGTGAATGGTAAACTGATAAATGTTGACACAGGTAAAGCTTTTGAGTTTTACGTATATGAGGACGAGACCAGAAATCAAGAACGGTATCGATCCATAGGGAATAGTGTTACCCAACATGTATATCATATACTTCAAACACATTACTCAATGACCAAAGCCAAAATACCATACAATGCAGACAATCATGAACCACAAACTTTCATCTTTGTCTCAAGTAACATCACAACTGATGTGGACAAATTACTGATAATCATTCATGGCAACGGTTATATCAAAGGCCGGCCAATTTAGTCAGCGTCAGATTATCAATCAAGGTCTGAGTGAAGGGAGTCAGTTGTTGCATATTGAGAAGGCGCTATCATTAGGCTATTCAGTGGTGCTATTGAATACAAATGATAATAGCAGAACAATCTCAGGGTATACCCATGATATTAGAGACAGTGAAACCCCTGAAATGCACGCGCAACATGCCTGGGAGCACATCATAAATAGGTTCCCACACAAAGAGGTACACATCATCGCCCACAGCTACGCAGGTACGGTTGTATTAAATATGGCACAACATTGTACTAACTTCATGCGTCGAGTCAATGCAGTAGCTTTACTGGATTCAACACACAAACTCCCATAAAGCGCCAGTGATCTGTCGAAACTGGCTCATGGAAAATGCAGTGAATTACGTACCACAAAACAACATACCCTTGAAGGACAGTAATTTAGACACCCGAAAAGTTACCATTCCAGGTAGCACCCATGATTCAATACCCTTTAACGCACTGCCTGATATATTCGAATTTTTCCAAAGGAAATCAAAAGCATAGCCCCAACAGTTATGTAAATTTCAGAAGTAAAACCCGTCCATAAATCTAATACCCCTAATTCTTATAGTATCGTTACAATATTACATTCATAGTAAGAAGGTGTATGGCTAGAATAATAATAATAACTAGATGCAGTATATCAATTCAATATTATATTCTTGATCATAGAATGCGTGAATGCCACAAATTTCCACTCGCATACTTAACTACAATAGAGATAGGCTTGAACAATGAAATCTCACATCCTGATACATTAAGCGTTCACATCACACATTCATTATGCCGAGCAGCTGGCAATTAGTGTCCACAACATCAATATATTTGCCGCATGGTGAAGTCATCAGCCCGACCCAGCCATGCCGATTCAAGATGCTTGCACACGGGGAATCGCTTAGCGGCGGCATGATATCGACCCGGAAGCGAGGAGGCCAGCATCTGCCGAGTACCTAGAAAAATAGAAATTCGTGGGTTAGGTCAGGACACGACTCCCCATTGGTTTAAACCCAGGTGATTATGTTCATGTATTGTCTTACATCCAATGACATATAATCTAATTGTGTCAATTCTGTATTTAGCAATGGTTCCACCGTGGGTTAGTTAAGTTCTGGCTCACGGACCAACAACCATAGCTATGGTTTGTAGTGCGTGAACGACCACCGATTGTACAGTCGGAACTAGGCGTTTGACGCTGGAACATTGCATGTACGGTGGACTATACAATTAGAACAAACTACGTTAAATTGGAGAAGCTAAGTGACAATCCTAATACATGAAGTGTAACACAAATAATTAACAGTGATTACGCAGTACATTTCGGACACCAACAAACTAGCATGATGATAACAAGTGTACTCTCTATGCTGGGCATCTTACATGCCGCAGCAAGCCGTGATATCAGCAGATTTAATGCTGGGGTACATTTTGAATTCATGGGTGATGGCGTCACAGCTATAAACGACATTGTTACCGTAAACTACAATGTAAGACTACAAGTTCAAGATGCCATCCCCTTAATATCAAACAATGCCTCAATTTGTGCTAACGTAACCCTGCCCACGGCCATTCATTATTGTGCAACGCTGCAGCGATTGATAAGCAATTTGGAATTAGAAGTGAATGAACATGCTAATTCAATCAACAAGTTGAGGAGTGAATCGCTAAATATGATGTCATTATTTACCGCGAACAGCCAGGATAAAAGAGCCGTCTTTCTTCAGCCAGTGGGAAACTTTTTAGGTGAGAACACGATATATAACACCCATACACATATAGATTATAGTTACACTATCTACAGTTAATAAATATACACGAAAGAAAAATAGTAATATCTACACAAAGGAGATAAAACAAAAACACATTAGTTGATTAACGAGCCGAAATGGCCATGATCCTTCAGAAACATAATGCCCCCAATATATATTTTTTTACTTTAACGTAAAACCTTACAGTCCTTATGTTATTTTGAACAGGGGGCCTGTTTGGTTTAGCCACCTCTACACAGATGGAAGATGTATCCACGTACGTGAAGCAGAACTATCAAAATAGCATAGAGCTATCTGGAAACGTCGCATCATTTCATGACACATTGAACAACCTAACAAGTGTAACAAACTCTCGATTTATAAATATTTGGCATGCTCTTAATGCAACAATGGATGTTAATAATAAGTTTAAAGAAATCATAGTTAGCCATGCTGAATCATTAAAGACTTTAAATCAACGTGTCAAGATGTTGGACAATAGGGAAGTTATTTTGCATAATCTGGCCCTTTTAAACAAACGTTACCTCAGTCAATTACGTGTGGAGATAAACATATTCCCATCCCAGTGTCAAATTTACGCCAATCAGAATCAGTGTTCACAGTGTTCACGTTTTTAACTAATGATGATGCCACATCCTGCTTGAATGTGCATCAAGGTTTCTGCTCAAAATTAACACATATTAAATCGAAACACGATCACAACTGCGCTATAGCAATTTACTTTGGGCACACGGGGAATATACACAAATTCTGTAATTTTGTGGTGTTCCCAAACAAGCCAATGCCCCCATTACTATTCAGATTAAAAGATGGACGCTATTTGCTTAACGAATTAGGCCAAAGTATATCTGTGAAATGCCCAGAAGGCTCAAACTCTATGCAAATTGAACGACAGCAAATAGTGTCTTTGCCTTGCAATTGCCACCTGCAGGGCGACATAGCGAGCACACTGCCGTCAATGATGAATTGCGGATACAATAGCCAAATACAGTCCCACTTTACGTATAATTTAGCTTTAGGGCTTCATTACAATTTCACAAAACACCTGGATTTCGAGGCAGCCTCAAAGTTGATGGAGCGTCCATTAAAGTTCAAAATCCCAGACTTGGACAACTTACAAAGAACCCTGCTGAATGATTCCGTAAAGGACGATAACTACAAAATTCAGATGCGAGATATCGTTCGTCAATCGTACATAAACCAGAAAAAATGGACAAACCAACTAAACCCATTTACTGGGCTAAACTTTGACGCTGGCCTAAACATTGATATATCCGACATAATACTGTATATCATAGTACTAGGAATTATAGGTGGATTGGTCTATGCTCACTATAGAATAACAGCAGTCACACTGCTAATTATGACAGAGATAGATGACACTGTGGCAGACGTTTGGAGTTATACTCCGTCCCCTCCTAGGGAACAACTAAGTACGTCAGTAACAGAACAATTTATATCGGAGTACGGGATGTTACTTTATCACTCGTCGTACATAGTGGCGTTATGCTTATCGTTAGTATCGGTATGCTTATCTATAAACTTGATATTCAAGGCAGCCTACAAAATATGGCCAGCAAACTTACATACAAGAAAGTTTTTCAAACTGTTCCTGTCTCCCAAACCATACAACAGTGAGCTGGCAATATACCTCAGGTGTTCTAACCCTGAAGATTTCACAATTTTATATTTATGTTCTGCAGCTATAGAACGTCCTATGACGAACATTTTAAAACTTCCGGATAATATTAAGGCCACATTTAAGATAGGATGCCCAGTGAACTATTTAAAAATGAGTTATAATCGCCAGTTCACAATTGTTAGAAGTGGAGTAGTCTCAGATATCGAACTGCCAGAATTTGTCCACATCCCGTTAACACAATCAGCAATATTCAGGAAATTAATGGCATTTCCTAGCAATGTCGTCTATGACATATTAGTAAAAACGCCTAGCGACGATTATTACATAAACCAACCAACGCAACTGATATCAAATAAACCATATCATGAAATGACGTCTGTAGACTCCAGACACGTGAACATATATGATTTTTTAGAAACCAATAACCACCTTTACCCCGTACATCAGCTACGCTCCCTTAATAGACGATCAAACAGCAATCCAGATTTAACTTCACGGTCATTAGAGGATTTAAGACAAGCACCACCACCCCCAGAGATGCAATGTCGCGTAACAAGGCGCAATAGCCGACAACCCACCGCCTCAGCCCCTCCCCACGCCACCATGAATAACCTAACTCACACCTACGTGAACGTAGAAGACGATTATTTAAGGCCCCGAGTACACTCAAATAAATATTTATCTATTGCGCTGTAACCTCACGTATTCATCCTCTTGGTCAGGGCTCCAGCATGGATAAGCTGGAAAATTGAACAAGAGAATATATGTAGCACCTCGCTTATAGCACCCATAACAAGTAACATCAACTAGAGTATGCTACAAACACCCGTACTGAATAAAACTATGTGATACAGTAAAGAAGTAAAATTAAAAAATAAAAAGTTAACAATTTAACTGGTCCAACATTTCTAAAAATACAAAAGTTAATAGTATCCATCCGCTGCCCCAGTGACTGATGTGGTTGCGGCAAAAATATTCTCCCAGGGTTATATCCTTGCCCTGGATGACCACCTTGCAGCTAATGGCCACACTTTGTTTCGGCAGTTGGCCAAAATCAACGTACAGGTTCACGAATCCATGGTCGTTTACTAAGGCCATGTACCCGGAACCAAAGCACCGCTGTAAACATCCTTTTGACACTCGATTGTGATTCACCGTAGGATGAAGATCAATAAATAATTCAGCCTGGCTGCAACCGACCAATCCATTAAATCTGATTGTTCGGTCGGGGTCCACCACATAACGGCTCGTAGCAGAAACATTTGGCACATTGAATTGGAACATGTTGAAAAACGATGTTACTTCCACGACTGCAGATAGGAAAGTGACCGACCAACACCCTTCTTATAAGCTTAACACAAAGGGCAGAGGATGGCCGACCACTCCTATAATTAATCTGACATTTCCATAGCCCTGATTACTTCAATACAACATTAACCTGATCATGTAAATAAAGCGCGTGGCACAGGATCGGCTTGAAGTCGAGATAAATTGCTCAACAGCACAGCATGTATCTCAATCAATTATTGCACACGTGTCTTGTTTGTACGAGGCCAGTCCCCTTATTGCATCTATTCTGAAATCCCTTAAGACAAAAACATCTTGACATGCGTATCTAAACTGTTATCCAGTAGTAGGACAGTTACATTGGGAGAATTGGGACAATCCTTCATTGCTCTGTATGTGTGAATTTGTATATACACCTTGCGTACTCGTTTTAATAAGTATATCATTTCATATAGTATAAATAATGTGTACTCTTTGTAATAAATGTTTCAGTTCTTATATCTCTTTAGCTTGCATGCGTGTGGTCAATGTTTATGTATTAAGTACCGTAGTAATCAGTGTTTGTTTTTTTTTTTTACGTTTTTATCTCTTTGCAGAATGTATTTTAGGGTACATTATGTGTACACGCTTTCGCGTGCGAAGAGCCTTTGTTTATAGTATTGTAACCACAGCAATAATATGGAAGGATGGTTCAGGGAGTACAAAAATAAATAATATTAGCCCAATTTGATGCATATCTTTTTTGTGCAACTTTCCACCTTTTCCCCTTGTTTCAACTTGCTTGCCTTCCGCTTTGCTACAATACAACAGCCACATGTAGGAAAATGCTCCTGAAAAAGTGAGGAGGACAACAAATCAGTTACAGGAAATATATGCACATGCCTTATTTCTTAAGTAAAACCGCCAATACCCATCTACCCGCTTACTATATTTAAGAACAAAATTGTATAATACTGGTCTGCAGCATCTGCACTGTCGTGGCATCTCAGCCATCGTCCTGACAGCACCCACCACTGTTCTACCTCCACCAGCTGAATTGGATACACATCAGTCTTGACACTGCCCTAGTGGGCCTGATTGGGATATGGTCATTTTTCAAATATGTCCACCACTGCCACAGCCATCCGTACTGTTCCCATTTTGAAAATAATTCTTCCTTTCATTCTGATCATGGATATAAGGTATTTTATGGAAAATTTCCATGTCACATTGAAAAAAATTTTCATGAAATGGATATACAAAATGTCTGTTTTGAGGCCAAAATTCATAGAATATTGTGTTTCCAAGTTTCTGCTGAACCGGTCGCATATTTGTTTACCAAACATAGTAATTCCACAGATTCGACCACTCACAATTCTATAAAACCCAAAAATACAATAATACAAAACATACTTGAAAATAACCTTAATATTCAATGTCGTTGACCAAAAAAATCAAAGTTGTGCGATGAACGTTTAAGCGCACCTGCAAATACCACTGCGCATGACGTTCTGCGCATGGAAAAATGAAGAATAGACACAATCAAAGTCCGTCTCACCGAGAGAGGATGTTTCCCCCTTTACTTGAAGTTGGTGGAACGCCAGTCGTTCGTGACGCTAAAATCAATATGCAACAAATACTATGTATGAGGCAGGTGCTTGCTGGTATAAGTCACGTGAGCACCAGGGCTTCCATGCAGTACTTGGAGGCCAAGGGCAAGGGACGTTTGGATGGCAATTTGGACCGATTTTGAAATAAATCTTGAAATACAGGAAAACCAGACAGGGGAAGGGGAAATGAATGCTGCGTTGCAAGACAGAAGGTATGTGAGATAGATTTGAGACCAACGCGAGCCGTCTCCGCCCAGCCAATATTGCGTGATGCGTGTGTTTGAAAAACCCTTAGCGTAATTATATATAGATGTGTCTGTAAATATATACATACGTGTTCATGTAAAATTTCTAGTTTTAGTTAGTGTTCTATATACGTCTATACATATACCTGTTTATATACATAAATATATAACCGATTGTGTGACATAACTGTATTTTAAATAAGTAAAACAAGTGGCACAGACTACTGTGAGCTGAAACGGTTATTTGCAATGACAAGAAAAATTAAGGCAGTTCTTGTCATGATAAACATAATAAATTATTTTTTATTTTTTCCCGACCCCCACCATATAGAAGGATGACTTTTTGCATTCATCTTAAAACAATGCATTCATCTTAAAACAATGAAAAATAAATGGGGAGAAAAACAAAGGGAAAAATACGTTAGTGTTAAGATTCAAATATTAACCGTTCCAGCTTGCAAAGTCATATGATTACCGCATGTGTCTGCTGACTCAGACGGCTGATCTTAAGAATAAACAAAGTTCACCCAATCAATGTATCAATAATTAGGGTGGCCATATTAATATTTTGAATGCAGCCAATGAGTAAGCAGACTCAACAGACAAACGCTGGGCCAGGTAAGATTGCATAATAGCTGAGGGCTCACGGCGTTAGTAAATCCAGCGTGATCAGTTAGACCACGAGAGAAAACTGCGAGGAGTGTTCATGTTTACTCGCTAATTAGAACTAATGAATAACAACTGTATCTTGTTCATTGATTGTGACTCTTTATTTGAAAGTGCTTGTATTATAACTTGTGTTTGGTTATCATCAATAAATACTCGATTTGGATTGCTTACCCATTGCTTGGATTGACTCTACTTTCACATTACAATTCAAACAGAAGCCAACGTAAATAACATTGTGTTTGGAGCTATACCAAACACGCTCCCACTATTGAACATACATCTCCTCCTGCATTTCTCTTCGTTTCCAAACTTCAGATTCCCATAGTGAAAATAAATCCTACCCTGCGACCCTCATGGACAATTTGACGGATAAAGAACCGGTGAGATTTCGATTTGATAGAATTGACATGAGACAGTATTTCATCCCCACGTGTCCATCAAAAGTTTTGAACAAAGTCTACAATGGGAAAATACCCTGCAAATTTGTCATCTGTGTTATTGATGAAGAAGCATTGGTGACAACCTCGCCCAAAACAGTCTTTGACGTCTACAACAGTGACAATTGAGGAGCTTCGTCCTACGTCAACGGCTCATTAGTTAGAGAATTGTGTCCTGATTTTTGAAAATGATCTGTTTCTTCTCAGCATACAGAACATGTACTGCGTGGTTTGAGTGTCGCAACAAAAACCATGTTCTCACGTGTATGAGAGATTTAAGCACGGCTACAGTTATTTTGCATTTGATATGCTGGAAGGCTGTTATGATGGCAACTGCACATCAAATTTGCTACAATCTGGTTTTGTTGACATTGAAGTAAAATTCGCCAACAAATTAACATCTACCGCTGTGTTGTTGTTATATGCTTTGTCGCCGACACCTTGGACATTGACGCCAAGAGATCTTGCAGATTGACCAGAGCGCTGCCGTAAACATGGAAACTATTACATTACCGGATAATCTTATATCTACAATTCATCAACTGTATTAATCACTGGAGTTCAATGTCGGAAAGTCAACATTTTGTATAACAATGTTCGAAAATCAAAGATTCCATGTTTTCAGAAAAACCTGCTTGTATAATATA
>JAGTTF010001054.1:0-10710 GCA_019095985.1 Streblospio benedicti | reverse complement strand
TATGGTCCTGTTTATTTTTGTAACACATTAGATAGGTCCTGAATAGCAGGTATAATTCCTATAAGGATAGGGTATGCACAAGAAACAACAACTACTTTGTTTTAAGAGTGGCTAACACAAAATAATTTTGCTGTCAATCACAATAACTTATAGCTTATTGCCAAACATAATTACACTCACTTGAGAATTATATTTTGTATAATGTCCAACTCTTTTTGACACCTGATCTCTACTAGTACCACATGCGGGTGCAGAGTCGTCGGCTTCAAGTGTCAGTGAACTTGTGACTGCAGATTCCAGCTTTTCTGAAGGGTAAACTGGATTCCTGGACAGTCGCATTTGAAACGTCCTGTAATAAAACACGCAATATGCAATGTTATCAATGACTGCTCAATATTATTCTTACACAGCATGAACAATAATTTCAAATAATAGCAATATAGTAGAAAGGTATTTCGCTGCAGTCTGTAGGATACATTACCTGTTTGTTGGATTGTGCCTATAATGCAAGAGTTGAGTAACTGTTGACATAAGGCGAGGGACACTAACAGCTTTTGGACATCCTAGTCTTGTCTGTTCCATTTCACCCAATTGGCCGAAAAGGTCTCATTAACTAAGCTACTGACTGCTCTCTGGTTGTAGGTGCCACCTTTGCACAAAGGGTAAAGCTGCAAATGTGTGTCAATGCTCTGCAAATATCCTTCGAACATGATTCGAGACATGCCCTTTATATGAGTTCCAAAGGGGTGGAAATGTTCCAAAATCGATTCCATTCAACAGGTAGTTTCTAAAATTTAGCCTACGTGTAGCTCGCTCGATGGCTGATAGTCCTGGCTTATCTTCAGCCTCATACCACTCCCGAACCAAACAACAGAAATTTGCTTCATCTCTGTAGCCTAGCTCTATCATGGTAGCTTCTACTTGTTCAGAAAAAGTGCGCTGTGCAAAAGTTGAGCTCTGCTTGTCAATAAGGTCACACACCAGACTTTTACTGATAACATCACCACCACTGTGTTCTGCAACTTTGACCCAGGCTTCCTTCCAGGGGAGACCATCCTTGCAGACTTTGACTCTCAGATTGACAAGGAGATGGTCACCATCAAGACATTTGGGCTCTAGTTTGCTCCGTTCTGTTGAAAATTCTGGCATGCTGAACCAGTATGCTGGTTCCTCCATTCCTTGTATTTTAGCTTTACATGACACAGTTCCCTCCGTCTCCATTCATTCAGCCGTTCCGGATAGATCAGAGTAGCATATACAGAATTTAGCATCTCTTTGGTTGTACCTTGTTTTGAGGTCTGTGGTTGCACAACTTTCAAGCAGAGTTCTTTTAGTGGAAGCACCTTTTTCACGTACTTAACTGTTACACTTCCATCTCCAATCAATCTGGCAAGGGCATTTACTTTTTCCCGCTTTGGCCATGATTTCTTTATCTTACATTCTGATTGCTCCTGTATGTCTACAGTTTTCTCCATAACAATATTTAATTCCTCTACTGTCAGCGTGTTCAGTGTGGCTGCAGATTGCAGTTTTTCCTGCACTGATTCTGCATTTTCATTACTCCATCGACCTTGAATCACTCTGTTTTTATGTGCCTTTAGAGCTGTAAGAATTCTTTCACATATTGGGACAGGTAGTTTACATTCCGTAGCCTCTTGCTCACCGACAGGACTTGTTTCAGTATCTTGCCTACTAGGGTCATCGTCTGCATTAGCAGGTGTTGCATTGTCCACAGTTATGGAGACAATGTCTTCGATTGCTGTATCATCTTGGAGCACTTCGTCTGGCATGTGACTGACATCTACGGTTTCCTGATCTGTTGGAAGATTTTTTCTTTGTTTTTTCTTATCTATCTGATTTCTTATTCTTGCCAACGAACTAAACACTTTGTGTAGGAGGGGCAGCTGATGGATTTGTCATTCAATTTTATTGTCATATGAGGTTTCCAGCTATACACAAAAGGGCATTGGTTATTCCTTGATGTTGCTCTGCTTTCCTCCCAAACGTCCTTCTGTAACTGAAGCAGAGTGAGAGGTCTTTTGTCTTTGGTTCTCACAGCCATCTGTGCCCACTGTCCGTCAAAGTTAGTGCACACAACATGTATCTGTGCATCATGCAAAGCAGTCAGTACACTGTCCGTCATGGATCGCATCTCTAGAGTTGACAAGCTGTACCCCTTTAAAGCAAAAGCCACGGGAACCGCATGCGGAATTTCAGGACGCCACACCCTATTAACATCTGCTAACATCCACACAAGAACTTCTGTGGCTTTTTTTCGACACAGCTCATGTGCCTCCTTGATGCATGTAGTGGCATTCACTAGGGTTACATTGAAATCATCTGTACTTACGGGGCTGCATTCGTGGGAACCCCAAGCATAGATATATGGCGATTCTAGAGAAGTCTTACCCATCCTGTTGTCTAGAGCTTTCTGCGATGGAACCTCTGCCACAAAGCGCACATTCTTCTCGTTGAAATTATTGAACTTGATCTTCATTTGCTTTGAGTAGTCGCTAATATTTGTTGGTCGCTTTCCTGTGCTCCCATAAACTCGTTCGGCTTCTTCCAATGTCTCTGCCCAGAGTTCTCTATCCATAACTACTTCCAATACTGTAGTGCTCTCGACACTCAAGTCAAAAGAGAAGTCGCTCCACTTGTAGTGCAGCCATTTCACCAAGCACCTGCAGAATGTATCTTTTTGGAATCTTGTAGTTGACCAGGTCGTCTTTGTATGGGGCTGGCCATGGACATTTTATTTCTAGTGCAATCACTGGAACTGGAGGATCCTCATCATAGGAAGACGGTTGGGCACATAGACTCCCATCAGGCGAAACCTGTATGTCAACAATTCAATTTTTCAGCGTTATGTCTCTTTAGAAAAAAATAATGTAGCATATTGTAATGTAATAAATGGAATAAAAAACTCAAAAGATATAACTACTTACCAGCATAAGTTGGTTGCCATTGTGTTCAATTGAAGACAACCTTCTTCATAGTATGCTAGCTGTGGGTAATAGAATGGCAAAATCTGTCCCACCAATGTTGCCAGCGCATTCTGCTCATTTTCGACGCCATGCTGCATTCTGGCTTTAGCCTCCTCCGTCACATTTTCAATTACATTGTGACCGTGCTTCACTTTTGCGAAATGTTGCTGTTGTAGCTTGAGTGTTTCAAGCCCAAGGCCTGTGTACATCGTACTTCCTGTCAAGGGCACAGTTTCTCTGATAGCAAACCATTCATCACTTCTTTGCTTTGTCAGCCTGGTAGGTAGGGGAGTAGTGATGATATCATTCGGCGACTTCAGTTGAACAAAGTTATTTTGGTAGCAGATGTCAACAATATCTCCACTGTTGAAATCTCTATTACCCTGCAGCCTAGCACCCAACTCTAGTAGTGACTTGACAGTCTCTAGGCTTTTCTTGGTAGTGGCCTTCAACTGGTGTATTAATGCTTGAATGGAGCTAATGGCCCAGATGTATTTCGAGTTTCTCCAATCTTCTCCAGCCAGCTTGGTAAATTTCTCAAGTCCCATTCGTTGTTTTGTTTCTACATTTCTCAAATCTTGCACTCGACCTGAAATACATGATACCACGGCAGATATCTGGCTAACAATATTCTTGTTTTGTTCTATATTGTCCATCTCAGAATACACCCCTACAAGCGCTCTTAGACTCTTGACATGTGAGAGTTCTTTTTCAAGACGTTCTTGAATATCTTTAAGACGTGGCTCCTCATATCCAAAAAGATCAATATCTCCATGTGTTGTGTTCAAACCTGCGCAACTATTTTGCCATCTACACTCAACACAAATGAAGTATTATTTTCTCCACTACGCATAGCTATCGCTTCTCTGATAATCCCAGGTTCTAACTCAGACGGAATAGCAGCATCTTGGGTGCTATCATTGAATTTGAGAAGGGTGGAGATGCTTGGAACAGCAAAGTTGATATTAGATTTATTGGGGTCAAAATCCCCCTAGAATCAGGGTTTCAGAATATTCCATGTCAGTTGTGGATTGACATGAATACCACCTGACGACCTCAAGGAATAATTTAAGTGCAATATTGTCGAGTGGGAATCTACCTTCTGAAACTTGTTGCATGAAATTGATAAAGTCATGTAGAAGCCTGTGATCATGCAAGTGTTCTATCACAAGTGGTAGCAGTTGTTGTGCTTTTACCAAAGTAGTGTGGAGCTGTTGTTTTTCCAAATCAAAAGTTGTTTTTTCACATGTTTTTTTCTGTCATGCTTTTAGGTGCAACTGATCTTGTGGCTGTAATTTCTGATGTGTTGGTGTTTATGATGGAAATGGGACCTTTGGTGAATCCAGTATCTAAATTACAATTCGAATCAAATTCAGGGGCTGAATAAAGCAGCATCTTCAATAAACGGAAGATCCAGATGCACACTCCTTCGCTTTTACCCTTTTTGGCCTTTTTGACGTTTATCAGTCTTAGATGGAACTTTAAATACATGTTGTCAGAAGCAATACCAGTCTATCAGGCATAACAAAGTGTTATTGTTTTGTTTTTATTTTATTTATACTTTGTCTAATCTTCTAAGTCAATTATTCTTATCCAATTGGTGATCTAAAAATTAAAAATAAACAATTTCCCTTAATGACTAATACTACTTATAATATACTTAACTAAGGATCTTTTATAAATACATGGCATGAAACTTTTACATTTACATTCAATACACAATTTGAAATACACTAATTTGAATACAACACCAAGAATGAAAAACACATGGTGTGAAACATATTTGATATACACTTAAAAACCAGCTATTAACGCATAAATGTAATATACACAAGAACTCTCATTAATAATAATAATAAAATTTCACAAATAAATATCAAAACACTTACAAATACTGTGGCATCCTAGGCAGAAAGACAATAGGTATTCCTTTATTTATATTGATTCTATCCCTTTATCCTGATTCTACTCCATCACATGCTATATTTGAATTTCTGGGCTCCAACGGACTACTGGTCACATGACTATTATCTTTGTGATTTTGAAATGAGGTCACAGAATTTTCTACATACTAAAAAACACAAGCAGTCTTTGTCTCTTCCTACATAAGTATTCTACATACTAATAATGCATTTTAAACAAAGAAACAATAACGCCTTCTATAGATGACTAAATTAAATTAACACAATGTTCTCATTCAACTACAAATCTAACAATGTATTTGACTAGTGCAGTGTATGAATAGTTGTCTCGCCACTGTCAGGCATGTTGTTTGTTTTGTATTGTTTTCTTGTTTTTTTATTCATTCTTTGTCCACAGTCTATCTATGCAATCTTCTAAGTTCTATTAAATTCAATTGTTCTTATCTGATTGGTGATCTAAAATTGAAATACTTTAGTAAACAATTTCCCTCAATTACTAATGCTACTTATAAAATACTTAATTAACGATGATCTTTCATAATACATGGCATGAAACTTTTACATTCACATTCAATACACAATATGAAATACACTAATTTGAATACAACACCAAGAAGGAAAGCACATGGTGTGAAACATATTTTGATCTACACTTAAACCAGCTATTAACGCATAAAATGTAATACATACAAGAACTCTCATTAATAATAATAATTGATTTCACAAATAAATATCAAAACACTTACAATTACTGTGGCATCCTTAGTGGAAAGACAATAATTATTCCATATCTGCATATCAAACATGCATACTAAAGATACTGCATGGCATATCAACAATGAAACTATAACGTCCCCTGCTGATACTGTAGCAGACGTTGTGGAAAAAAATATTCCTCTGTTCTTTAATTTGTTAATTTTGTTTGCATTGATAATGACCTGATACCTATTACACACACCTGAATTATACAAATAAACTGACCATGTGGTCACTATTTGAAACAGCAGCTAGAGCCTGCATGACAAACATACATACTAATGATACTGGCATATTGAATAAAGAAACCATAACGTGCCCTCTTCAAGTACAGATGCAACACTGTGTTTATTAATTGCTATACATAGATGAAAACTAGAATTACCACAAAGCATTAAGCTTTAACATTTCACAGAATAAATCATCATACACTCTTAATATTGCAATATGCAAGTCCTCACAAGCTCTTGTTTCATGATTTTCAACTCCTCACAAGAACTGTTGATTGTACATTTCTGTAGATTTGGAGACTTTACACAATATAGAAGTTAATAATACAGATGCAATGCATAAGGTAGTTTTCAGTCAAGCATAAGCTACATGCCTGACCCAACTAAGGGTTTAACAAAGCAATATAAGGCAAAATATCACTCATTTTCGGACAGTGGACAGCCATGTAGAACGAGGGTCTTCATCTATTGCAGACTTAGCAGCAGAAACCAGCCCATGTGAGTGGAAATAAATCGCATCAGTATGTGCCAGAAGTATTCTTATAGTGCATGGATGACAAAATTGTGCTTAGAAATGATTTTTTAGCCCGTCAGTGGAAAATCCAAACCGCCGATTTCGAAAGTAAACATTTTCCTCACGAACTCTTGATTTCCTCACAAGCTCTGCTTATACCTCACCAAAACTGGAGAGATTGATTGAACACCGTGATCTATCCATCATATAATGTTAAAATCAACAAATAATTCTCAAATCTATATCACACCATGCAATCAGTTATCAGTTTTGGCGTGTGAAACAGCTTTTGGCGTGGTTGCAAAGCAGTTTTGTCGTGGTAAGTAGGTAATCTTGGCTTGTTTTGTCTGCTAAAATGGTGTGCATTGAGAATACTAAACATTTCTGGTGGTGTAGAGAACATCAAACCTTTCCTCACTGCAACCAATTTTCTATAATTGTGGACACAAAATTGTACCCCTTTACTCTCTGCACAGTCACGTTTTGTAAAGGACATGTAATAGCTATTAACTAATAATAATTTTCATTTGACATGTGCATACATGTAAATCAGTATGCCAAGTATACCATCTGCAAAGCTTTTCGTTTACCTTTTAGTATAAAGGCAATAAAATGATTTTAATTTTTTTTTTACCCGGAAACAAGTTTTGGCGTGTATGCACTTTTCAAGCACCCCGAGTTTGGCGTGTGATTCTAAGTTTCATGTGATGTGTATCTTAGCCATACAACTAAACTTTAAAGCAATTTATAGTAATACATACATCAAGTCTTCATATTAAATGCATCAGCTTCGTCTACATTTCAATTGAAATAAACTAATAACGTTCTCATACTTATATAATGGAATTTATTATACAATGTCAATGACTGATAATATACCATGACAATGGTTTTATTGATTATGTTGGCGCAAATTAGATTTATCATATTTTTCCACCAGTAAGTTTACAGTTTCATAGTGTCAGGGATGTCATGTATTAAGAAATGTTATGATATATGACAAGGACTATGGTTGATACATCAAAAGGGAATTTGCTACGTGCAAATATAGAGTTACATAATTCTAGTGTGAAATGCACCTGGGTATTTTGTTTTGGTTTTTTTTGTTTGTTTGTTTTTTTTTCAATGAAAGGGCCTTTTTACACTTCATTCAATATTATGTTGACATCTAACCAGCACTTCGAAAAAACAACAAAAATGTTTATCATATGGCTTAGAGTGACCACTGATGGTTTATCTTTGTCTATAAATTGACCCTGCGCCTATAAGTATGAAATACATTGAACATGAGGGCATGTTTCCACTGGATTCAGACACTAGATCGTCAGTACACCACACCAAACTTGTTTTGCCCTCCACGCCAAACCTTGTTACATATAACTGACAAAGAAAAAGTCATTTTTCTATGGGCAGACGGCTCTAGAATGCCTGATCGCATGCATGTGTGCTATGTGCCGAGAGTCTGATGTATACACTTTTCAAAGACATGTCTGGGTGTTTCCAAAAGCTAGAAAATACCTATTTACATTGGCAAATTTTCAGAAACATCTGGGGTTCTAATTTTTTGCAGCCGATAGCATTCCAACTGGTCCATGTCAAGATAAAAAACCTGGCTTAAGTATAAGCAGATATATTCCCATTCTCAATGCAAACAAAATCAACCATTTTTCTCTACTTATTAGTTTGTAGGGATCAATTTTATATTGTGAATAAAAATCTATGGTCACTTACCACGCCAAAACTGCTTTGCACCCACGCCAAAAGCTGTTTCACACGCCAAAACTGATAACTGATTGCATGTGAACCATAACTTTCTTGTATTTTTTAAACAATGGTATATATTCACATATATATTAAAGTTCATCATGAAACTATAAATACATTGACTTTAACATGGTTACACACCTTATCTTCATTTCAATCAAATTTGACACAATCTGCACATTAAAATATTCATACCAACAAAAAAAACATGCATCACCTTATTCCCACGTGAATATAAAATAGACAGCCAGAGACCTGAAACTGCACACCTAATCAAACCCAGCCAACTGTTAGTCAACAGACAACCTCACAAAGGTTAAAGATGAACGTTAGCAAGGCAAAAGATTGTCAATTAGGAAAAGACCAACATGATTGCATCAGCTGCCTCCCTGGGTGTTGTGTAATGTGCCTTGTGTTCACCAAAGTAATCACCAACAAACCAGATTGACCATAACATCCCCACGAGATTCAATACAATGTGATAGTGACTGCAACAGACTTTACTCAAATATATTCAATATCAAAAAGGTGTGTGCATCTCTGAATTGTTGAAATGCTAAATTAACTTTACACCATGCATAGCACTTGTTACATTTGCAAATGCGGATAGTATTTGGCCGACCATGACTGATTTGGTGATTGGTCCCACTGAGACTTAGCTGCAAAGTGGCATAGCAAATGTTTATAATTCAATCGGTGTTCAATAAAGATATTTTAGAGACTGAATGTGACTGAATAACATCATATTTTATAAAAAAATGAGAGTTCTATTAATAAATCAAGAACTATAAAATAGAATTTTATCGATTGTGGTTATAGCTTAATGCATTTATTTACTTAAGTTTCTTTATTTCTAGCTCACGATAAACCATAAAAAATGCTTTCATCTACATCATACCAACAGTATAATTTCAAATGTAATACTGCCAATTTTATGCATACCACGTGTACTGTTATTTTTGTGTAGTTAGTTTTTTTTCATTTTATATTTCTAAACTTAGATATATCAAAATATATGTCTGTGTTGTATATACATTAATTTAGCTAACTTGTCATGATATAATGTAATACATGTATGATGCACATAGGTATAATTGACTAAAAAAAATTTCTCTACTGTAATATAGGTATATAGAGTATTTCAATCCATATTTGGTGTTTTATACTGTTAACAAAATCAATATTTAATAACCCATTTCAAGTTATCGCATCAGGAAACTCTCTTTTCACTCGTATAGAGTTAAATTCGATAGTAGTAGGGAGGGAGTATAGAGCAAGAAGACATTAATCAAGTTAATGGCCTTTTGACAGCTCAAAGGTCACTTCACCTCTCCCGATGCGGCCCGAAGTCGTAAATGTCACCCTGAACCCCCGCCAAATCAATCACAGCTGGTCAGCGGCGCTGAGTCACCGCCGCCCGCTCTTTTAATAGTGCAAGAAGTCGTTAATCAAATTTTGACGCGGTCCCCCACGCCGCTCGCTCTCTCCGATAGAGGGCAGAAGTCATTAATCAAGGTTGAGGTGTCAGCAGATGCCCGCAGCGTGCAGTGAGGTCGTGCGAATAAGCGAGTATAGCGTCCCACCCAATTCGAGACACCACTGCTATCACCCACCGGTACAAAGGCTAAAGCAGCGTATCGATAAAGGTGAAAAGCAAAAAAAATATCCGAGAAGAGATCAAAATCCGATGCGTCCACGGATCCCAAAAGCTAAAGCAGAACACCCTCTGTATCGAGACCGCTGGTCAAAAGACCTCTGCAGCGCATAACGTCCCCCACCATCGTATCGAGACCCTACTGTGTATCACCCGCAGACTAAAAGGCCTAAAACCTCGTATCGAGTAAATATGAAAGCAAAAAAAATATCCGAGAGAGAAATCAAAAATCCCGAGGCAGGTCCAGAGCCGCCTACAGCCCCGCCAGCGCCCCCGCTCACAGGATTAGACTAGCGGCTCGCCTCGGCCACGGCCCGCTGTTAATGATACCCCATAACTTCGTCGTAAGAATCTAAATTAGAAACAAAATTTTCTGCGGATGTATACCCCAATTGTTAGGGCCATTTTTTTAAAAAGGTTTTTTTTGTGGGGCCGATTATCCGTTAATGTAGCCCAGGTTTGGTAAAATCAAAACGAGGGCGGCTGCTTTAAAAAATATTTCACCTCAACCCTCAATAAAACGGGGCTTGTCAACTCTCCCCAGTTAGCTAGGAGCTCAACTCATCTCGGCCGCACACACCCGACCACGGCCCGGGTCCCTCACCCGGCGATCATGACTGGCGACTCCCCCAGAGCCCCTAAAGTGTTCCGATAATTCGTTGAGATTCGGCGACACTCATATTCAATGAATGGACCCTCATTCAAAAAATTACGTTTCTCTTTGGGGTAAAACCCCCCCCCAAACCCAATGGGTACCGTCTGGGGGGGTCCCTACTCTTTCCCCGGAGGCAATATTCCCACACATCCCAGCGGGGGTTTTTTTTACCCCTATCTCCAAGAGAAGGGTTAAATTTTGGGGGGAGGGGGGCAGGGCGGGTGCTTTTCT
>JAGTTF010001053.1:0-10508 GCA_019095985.1 Streblospio benedicti | reverse complement strand
TCTTGGGCGCATCGTGACTAATGGAGTGAGCCGCCTGTCCAGATTTCTTTTTTCTTTTTAAATCAAAGGACTTGCTATAAAGAACAGATTAGGTCTTATCTGAACGCCCCCCCAATTACCGGCGGCGGCATCTTGAAGGTCAAAGATGACCTACTACACGTGTGTAATAGAGTCGGTAAAATGTGTATCTTTGAGCGCATCATGACTAATGAAGGAGCATCTGTCCGGATTTTTTTCTTTTTAAATGGAAGGGCTTGCTCTAAAGAACAGATAAGACCTTATCAGAATGACCCCATTACCGTCAAAAAGCGGCATCTTGAAGGTGAAAAATACCAACCCAAAATGATATAGAGTGGGTAAAATGCCTATGTTTGACTCGTGACATCAGGACTAATGAAGGAGCTGCCTGTCCGGATTTTTTTCTTTTTTTTAATCAAAGGGCTTATTCTAAGGAACAGATTAGGCCTTATCGCAGCAACCCCATTACCGGCGAAAATGGCATCTTGAAGGTCAAATATGAATGACCAAAACCACATGTAATAGAGTTGGCAAATGTAATAGAGTGGGTAAAAAATCGTATCTTTGAGCCCATCGTGACCAATGAAGGAGCGTCTGTCCTGATTTTTTTTTCTTTTTTTAAATCGAAGGGCTTTCTCTACCGGTCAGATTACATCTTATCGAACGATCACATTACCAGGGAAAAGGGCATCTTGAAGGTCAAAGATGACCTACTACACGTGTAATAGAGTGGGTAAAACACGTATCTTTGAGCGCATTCTGATTAATGAAGGAGCGTCTGTCCTGATTTTTTTTTTTAAATCAAAGGGCTTGCTCTAAAGAACAGATTAGGCCTTATCAGAACGACCCCATTACCAGTGAAAAGCGGCATCTTGAAGGTCAAAAATGAACAATCCCACATGAAATAGAGTGGGTAAAATCGTTTGAGCACATCGTGACTAATGAAGGCGTCTTTTCAGATTTTTTTAAATCAAATCAAGGACTTCCTCTAAGGAACAGATTAGTCCTTATTGCAACGACCCCATTACTGGGGAAAGTGGCATCTTGAAGGTCAAAGATGACCAAACCCACATGTAATAGAGTGGGTAAAATGCGTATCTTTGATTGCATCGTGACCAATGAAGGAGCGTCTGTCGGATTTTTTTAAATCGAAAGAGCTTGCTCTAAAGATCAGATTAAGCCTTATTGGAACGACCCCATTACCGATGAAAGCGTCATCTTGAAGGTCAAAGATGCCAACTACTCGTGTGATAGAGAGGGTAAAACGCACACGTTTGAGTGCATCGTGACCAATGAAGGAGTGTCTGTCCGGATTTTTTTTTCTTTAAATCAAAGGGATTGCACTAAACTACAGATTAGGCCTTATCAGAATGACCCAATTACCAGGTGAAAAGCGGCATCTTGAAGGTCAAATATGACCAACCCCACATGAAATAGAGTTGGTAAAATGCCTATATTTGAGAGCATTGTGACTAATGAAGGAGCGTCTGTCTGGATCTTTTTTCTTTTTAAATCAAATGGCCTGCTCTAAGGGAACAGATTAGCATTATCTCAACGACCCCTATACCGGCAAAAAAGGCATCTTGAAGGTCAAAGATGAATGACCAAACGCACATGTAATAGAGTTGGTAAAATGCATATCTTTGAGCGCATCTTGACCAATGAAGGAACATCTGTCCGGATTTTTTTATCCTTTTAAATCAAAGAGCTTACTTTAAAGGGTCAGATTAAATCTTATCTGAACGATCCCATTACCAGCAAAAAGTGGCAAAGATGACCTACTACATGTGTAATAGAGTGGGTAAAACGCGTATCTTTGAGCGCATCATGACCAATAAAGGAGCCTCTGTCCGGATTTTGTTTCTTTATAAATCAAATAAATCAAAGAGCTTGCTCTAAAAACAGATTAGGCCTTATCGAACAACCCCATTACCAGCAAAAAGCGGCATCTTTAAGGTAAAAAATGACCAATGAAGGAGCATCTGTCCGAATTTTTTACCCCTTTTAAATCAAAGGGCTTGCTCTAAGGGTCAGATTAAATCTTATCTGAACAATCCCATTACCAACAAAAAGCGGCATCTTGAAGGTCAAACATGACCTATGACACGTGTAATAGAGTTTGTAAAACGCGTATCTTAGAGCACTTCGTCACCAATGAAGGTGTCGGTCGGGATTTTTTTAACCTTTTTTTATCCTTTTAAATGGAATGGCTTGCTCAAACGGTCAGATTAAACCTTTTCTGAACGATCCCATTACCGACAAAGCGGCAACTTGAAGGTCAAAGATGACCTTCTTCACGTGTAATAGAGTGGGTAAAATGCTTACCTTTGAGCGCATCGTGACCAATGAAGGAGCCGTCTGTCGGATTTATTTTTCTTTTTAAATTGAAGGACTTGCTCTAACGAAAAAGATTAGGTAGGCCTTATCGGAATGACCCCATTACCGGCAAAAGTGGCATCTTGAAGGTCAAAGATGACGAACCCCACATGAAATAGAGTGGGTAAATGCGCATCTTTGAGCGCATCGTGACTAATGAAGGAGCCTGTCCAGATTTTTTTTTCTTTTTAAATCAAAGGGCTTGCTCTAAAGAACAGATTAGGCGTTATCGGAATGACCCCATTACCAGCAAAAGCAGCATCTTGAAGGTCAAATATGTACAACCCCACATGAAATAGAGTGGGTAAAATGCCTATCTTTGAGCGCATCGGGACCAATGAAGGAGTTCTTTCCGGATTTTTTTTTTTTTAAATCAAAGGGCTTGCTCTAACGAACAGATTAGGCCTTATTGGAACGACCCCATTACCGGTGAAAGCGGCATCTTGAAGGTCAAAGATGACCTACTACACGTGTAATAGAGTGGGTAAAACACGCATCGTGACCAATGAAGGAGTGCCTGTCTGGATTTTTTCTTTTTAAATCAAAGGGCTTGCTCTAAAACAGATAAGGCCTGATCGGCACGACCCCATTACCGGTGAAAAGGCATCTTGAACGTCAAAGATGCCCAACCCCACATGAATAGATTGGGTAAAATGCGTATCTTTGATCGCATCATGACCAATAAAGGAGTGTCTGTCAGGATTTCTTTTTCTTTTTTCAAATCAAAGGGCTTGCTCGAAACAATGGATTAGGCCATATCAGAACGACCCCATTACCAGCAAAAAGCGGCATCTTGAAGGTCAAAGATGACCAACCCCACATGAAATAGAGTGGGTAAAATGCACATCTTTGATCGCATCGTGACCAATGAAGGAGTGACTGTCCGGATTTTTTTGTTTTTAAATCAAATGGCTTGCTCTAAGGAACAGATTAGGCCTTATCTTTGAGTGCATCGTGACCAATGCAGGACATCAGTTCAAATTTTTTATCCTTTTAAATCGAAGGGGGTGCTCTATTGGTCAGATTAGACCTTATCAGAATGACCCCATTACCGGCAAAAGCTGCATCTTGAAGGTCAAAGATGACCTAATACACGTGTAATAGAGTGTGTAAAACGCCTATATTTGAGCACATCGTAACCAATGAAGGAGCCGCGTCTGTCCGGATTTTTTATCCTTTTTATCCTTTTAAATCGAAGGGCTTGCTCTAACCGTCAGAATAAACCTTATCTGAACGATCCCAACACCGGCAAAAAGCGGCATCTTGTTGGTCAAAGATGACCTACTACCACGTGTAATAGAGTGGGTAAAACACGTAAATTTGAGCGCATCATGACCAATGAAGGAGTGTCTGTCTGGATTTTTATCATTTGAAATGGAAGGGCTTGCTCTAACTGTCAGATTATACCTTATCTGAACGATCTCATTACCAGCAAAAGCGGCATCTTGAAGGTCAAACATGACCTACTAAACGTGTAATAGAGTGGGTAAAATGCGTAAATTTGAGCGCATTTTGACCAATGAAGGAGCGTCTGTCCGGATTTTTTTATCTTCTTTAAATCGAAGGGCTTGCTCTAAAGAACAGATTAGGCCTTATCAGAACGACCCCATTACCGGCGAAAAGTGGCAGCTTGAAGGTCAAAGATGACATACCCCAAATGAAATAGAGTGGGTAAAATGCGTATCTTTGATCGGATCTTGACCAATGAAGGAGTGTCTCTCCGGATTTTTTTCGTTTAAAATCAAAGGGCTTGCGCTAAACAACAGATTAGGCCTAATCAGAACGACCCCATTACCGGTGAAAAGCGGCAGCTTGAAGGTTAAATATGACCAACCCCACATGAAAAAGAGTGGGTAAAATGCGTATCTTTGAGGGCATCTTGACCAATGAAAGAGCATCTGTCCGGATTTTTTATCCTTTTAAATCAAAGGGCTTCCTCTAAGGGTCAGATTAAATGTTATCTGAACGATCCCATTACCGGCAAAAAGCGGCACCTTGAAGGTTAAAGATGACCTACTACATGTGTAATAGAGTGGGTAAATCGGGTATATTTGAGCGCATCGTGACCAATGAAGGAGCGCCTGTCCAGATTTTTTTTCCTTTATAAATCAAAGGGCTTGCGCTAAAGAACAGATTAGGCTTCATCGAACTACCCCATTACCAGCAAAAAGCGGCATCTTGAAGGCAAAAAATGACCAACCCCACATGAAATAGGGTTTGTAAAATGCCTATCTTTGAGCGCATCGTGACTAATGAAGGAGCATCTGTCCGGTGTTTTTTTTTTTTTTAAATCAAAGGGCTTGCTCTAAGGAACAGATTAGGCCTTATCGCAACGACCCCATTACTGGCAAAAAGTGGCATCTTGAAGGTCAAACATGACCTACTACATGTGTAATAGAGTGTGTAAAACGCCTATATTTGAGCACATCGTCACCAATGAAGGAGCCGTCTGTCCGGATTTTTTTCATCCTTTTTATCCTTTTTAAATCAAAGGGGCTTGATCGAACAGTCAGATTAAACCTTATCTGAACGATCCCATCACCCGCAAAAGCGGCAACTTGAAGGTTAAAGATGACCTACTACACATGTAATAGAGTGGGTAAAATGCATATCTTTGAGAGCATCATGACCAATGAAGGCGTGTCTGTCTGGATTTTTTTCTTTTTGAATCGAAGGGCTTGCTCTACCTGTCAGATTATACCTTATCTGAACGATATCATTACCGGCAAAAGCGGCATCTTAAAGGTCACTACAAGTGTAATAGAGTGGGTAAAACGGGTATCTTTGAGCGCATTGTGACCAATGAAGGAGCGTCTCCCTAAATTTTTGTTTCATTTTATATCAAAGGGCTTGCTCTAAAAAACAGATTAGGCCTTATCTGAACGACCCCATTACCAGCAAAAAAGCAGCATCTTGAAGGTCAAAGATGACCAACCCCACATGAAATAGAGTGGGTAACATGCCTATCTTTGAGCGCATCGTGACTAATGAAGGAGTGTCATTCCGGATTTTTTTTTTTTTAAGTCAAAGGGGTTGCTGTATAGAACAGATTAGGCTTTATCGCAATGACCCCATTACCGGCGAAAAGCGGCATCTTGAAGGGTAAAGATGAAGACCAAACCCTCATGTAATAGAGTTGTTAAAATGCATATATTTGAGCACATCGTGATAAATGAAGGAGCATCTGTCCGGATTTTTTTATGCTTTTAAATCATAGGGCTTGCTCTAAATAATAGATTAGGCCTTATCACAACGACCCCATTACCAGCAAAAAGCGGCATCTTGAAGGTCAAAGATGAAAGACTAAAACCACAAGTAATAGAGTTGGTAAAATGCGTATCTTTTAGCACATCGTGACCAATGAAGGAGCATCTGAAATTTTTTATCCTTTTAAATCAAAGGGCTTGCTCTAATGGTCAGATTAAATCTCATCGAACGATCCCATTACCGTCAAAAAGTGGCATCTTGAAGGTCAAAGATGACCTGCTACACGTAATAGAGTGGGTAAAATCCGTATATTTGACTGCATCGTGACCAATGAAGGAGCATCTGTCCAGATTTTATTTTTCTTTTTTAAATTGAAGGGCTTGCTCTAAATAACAGATTAGGCCTTATTGCAACGACCCCATTACCATCTTTAAGGTCAAAGATAAATGGCCAAACCCACATGTAATAGAGTTGGTAAAATGCGTATCTTTGAGCGCATCGTGACCAATGAAGGCGCGTCTGTCCAGATTGTTTTATCCTTTTAAATCAAAGGACTTGCTCTAACCGTCAGATTGAACCTTATCAGAACAATCGCATTACTGGCAAAAAGCGGAATCTTGAAGGTCAATAATGACCTACATATGTAATAGAGTGGGTAAAATGCGTATATTTGAGCGCATCGTGACCAATGAAGGAGCATCTGTCCGGTTTTTTTTTTTTTTAAATCAAAGGGCATGCTCGAAAGAACAGATTAGGCCTTATCAGAAGGACCCCATTACTGGCAAAAAGCGGCATCTTGAAGGTCAAAGATGACCAACGCCACATGTTATAGAGTGGGTAAAATGCCTATCTTTGAGCGCATTGTGACTAATGAAGAAGCGTCTGTCCCGAATTTATTTCTTTTTAAATCAAAGGGCTTGCTTGAAGGAACAGATTAAGCCTCATCACAACGAACCCATTACCGGCAAAAAGGCATCTTGAAGGTCAAAGATGAATGACCAAACCCACATGTAATAGAGTGGGTAAAATGTGTACTTTTGAGCGCATCAAGACTAATGAAGGAGCGCCTCTCAGATTTTTTTTCTTTTAAAATGCTTGCTCTAAAGAACAGATAAGGCCGCATCGTGAAGGTCAAAGATGACCTACTACATGTGTAATAGAGTGGGTAAAATGCATATCTTTGAGTGCATCGTGACCAATGAAGGAGCGTCTGTCTGGATTTTTTTTTTCTTTTTAAATCAAAGGGCTTTGCTCTAAAAACAGATTAGGCCTTATCAGAAAGACCCCATTCCCAGCAAAAGCGGCATCTTGAAGGTCAAAAGATGACCTAGATTAGAGTGGGTAAAACGCATATCTTTGAGCGCATCAGACCAATGAAGGAGTGTCTGTCCGGATTTTTTTTTTTTTTTAAATCAAAGGGCTTCCTCTAAAGAACAGATTAGGCCTTATCGGAAAGACCCCATTACCGGCAAAAAGCGGCATCTTGAAAGATGACCAACCCCACATGAAATAGAGTTGGTAAAATGCCTATCTTTGAGCGCATCGTGACTAATGAAGGAGTCTGTCCAGATTTTTTTTTTTTTAAATCAAAGGGCTTGCTCTAAAGAACAGATTAGGCGTTATCGGAATGACCCCATTACCAGCGAAAAGCAGCATCTTGAAGGTCAAATATGACCAACCCCACATGAAATAGAGTTGGTAAAATGCCTATCTTTGAGCGCATCGGGACCAATGAAGGAGCGTCTTTCCGGATTTTTTTTCTTTTTAAATCAAAAGGGCTTGCTCTAACGAACAGATTAGGCCTTATTGGAACGACCCCATTACCGGTGAAAGCGGCATCTTGAAGGTCAAAGATGACCTACTACCATATGTAATAGAGTGGGTAAAAACTGTCTTGAGCGCATCATGACCAATGAAGGAAGAGCGCCTGTCTGGATTTTTTTTCTTTTTAAATCAAAGGGCTTGCTCTAAAAACAGATAAGGCCTTATCGGCTGAACCCCATTACCGCCGAAAGCGGCATCTTGAAAGTCAAAGATGAATGAACCCCACATGAAATAGAGTGGATAAAATGCGTATCTTTGAGCGCATATCGGACCATAAAGGAGCGTCTGTCAAGGATTTTTTTTTCTTTTCAAATCAAAGGGCTTGCTCTAAACAACAGATTAGGCCATATCAAAACGACCCCATTACCAGCAAAAAGCGGCATCTTGAAGGTCAAAATGACCAACTCCATGAAATAAGTGGGTAAAATGCATCTTTGATGGCATCGTGACCAATGAAGGTGACTGTCGGAATTTTTTTTTTTTTTTAAATCAAAATACAGGCTTGCTCTAAAGAAGGAGGCCTTAAAAAAATTTTTTGTGACCAATGAAAAAGACATCAGTTCAAATTTTTTTATCCTTTTTAAATCAAAGGGCTTGCTCTAAAGGTCAGATTAGACCTTATCAGAATGACCCCATTACCGGCAAAAAGCGGCATCTTGAAGGTCAAAGATGACCTACTACGTGTAATAGAGTGTGTAAAAATGCCTATATTTGAGCGACATCGTGACCAATGAAGGAGCCGTCTGTCTGGATCCTTTTTTTTCCTTTTTAAATCAAAGGGCTTGCTCTATGGAACAGATTAAACCTTATCTGAACGACCCAATTACCGGCAAAAGCGGCATCTTGAAGGTCAAAGATGAATGACCAAACCCAAGTGTAATAAATTGGGTAAAATGCGTAAATTTGGAGCATCATGACCAATGAAGGAGTGTCTGTCTGGATTTTTTTATCATTTTAAATGGAAGGGCTTGCTCTAACTGTCAGATTATACCTTATCTGGAACGATCTCATTACCAGCAAAAAGCGGCATCTTGAAGGTCAAACATGACCTACTAAACCGTGTAAATAGAGTGGGTAAAAATACCTAAATTTGGCGCATTGTGACCAATGAAGGAATGCGTCTGTCAGGATTTTTTTCTTCAAATCAAAGGGCTTGCTCTAAAGAACAGATTAGGCCTTATTACAACGACCCTATTACCGGTGAAAAGGCATCTTGAAGGTCAGAGATGACCTACTACACATGTAATAAAGTGGGTAAAATGTGTATCTTTGATCGCATCGTGACCAATGAAGGAGCGTCTGTCCGGATTTCTTTTTCATTTAAAATCAAAGGGCTTGCGCTAAATAACAAGAATAGGCCTTATCAGAACGACCCCATTACCGGCGAAAAGTGGCATCTTGAAGGTCAAAGATGACATACCCACATGAAATAGAGTGGGTAAAATGCGTATCTTTGATCGGATCTTGACCAATGAAGGAGCGTCTCTCCAGATTTTTTTCGTTTTAAAATCAAAGGGCTTGCTCTAAAGAACAGATTAGGCAATCAGAACGACCCCATTACCGGCGGCTTGGCATCTTGAAGGTCAAATATGACCAACCCCACATGAAAAAGTGGGTAAAATGCGTATCTTTGAGGGCATCTTGACCAATGAAGGAGCATCTGTCCGGATTTTTTATCCTTTTTAAATCAAAGGGCTTCCTCTAAAAGTCAAATTAAATGTTATCTGAACAATCCCATTACGGCAAAACGGCACATCTTGAAGGTTAAAGATGACCTACTACAATGTGTAATAGAGTGGGTAAATCGGGTATATTTGAGCGCATCGTGACCAATGAAGGAGCGCCTGTCCGATTTTTTTATCCTTTTAAATCAAAAGGGCTTGCGCTAAAGAACAGATTAGGCTTCATCGAACTACCCCATTACCGGCAAAAAAGCGGCATCTTGAAGGCAAAAAATGACCAACCCCACATGAAATAGGGTTTGTAAAATGCCTATCTTTGAGCGCATCGTGACTAATGAAGGAGCATCTGTCCGGTGTTTTTTCTTTTTAAATCAAAAGGGCTTGCTCTAGGGAACAGATTAGGCCTTATCGCAGCGACCCCATTACTGGCAAAAGTGGCATCTTGAAGGTCGAACATGACCTACTACATGTATAATAGAGTGTGTAAAACGCCTATATTTGAGCACATCGTCACCAGTGAAGGCGTCTGTCAGGTTTTTTCATCCTTTTTATCCTTTTAAATCGAAGGGCTTGATCGAACAGTCAGATTAAACCTTATCACAACGATCCCATCACCGGCAAGCGGCAACTTGAAGGTCAAAGATGACCTACTACACATGTAATAGAGTGGGTAAAATGCATATCTTTGAGAGCATCATGACCAATGAAGGCGTGTCTGTCTGGATTTTTTTCTTTTTTGAATCGAAGGGCTTGCTCTACCTGTCAGAATATACCTTATCTGGCGATCTCATTACCGGCAAAAAACGGCATCTTAAAGGTCACTACAAGTGTAATAGAGTGGGTAAAACGGGTATCTTTGAGCGCATTGTGACCAATGAAGGAAAGGCGTCTCCCTAAATTTTTGTTTCATTTTATATCAAAGGGGCTTGCTCTAAAAAACAGATTAGGCCTTGCTTATCTGAACGACCCCATTACCAGCAAAAGCAGCATCTTGAAGGTCAAAGATGACCAACCCCATGAAATAAGTGGGTAACATGCCTATCTTTGAGCGCATCATGACTAATGAAGTGTCAGTCGGATTTTCTTTTTAAATCAAAGGGGTTGCTGTATAGAACAGATTAGGCTTTATCATACTTGACCCCCCATTACCGGCGAAAAGCGGCATCTTGAAGGGTAAGATGAAGACCAAACCCTCATGTAATAGAGTTGTTAAAATGCATATATTTGAGCACATCGTGATAAATGAAGGAGGCGTCTGTCCGGATTTTTTATGCTTTTTAAATCATAGGGCTTGCTCTAAATAATAGATTAGGCCTTATCACAACGACCCCATTACCAGCAAAAAGCGGCATCTTGAAGGTCAAAGATGAAAGACTAAAACCACAAGTAATAGAGTTGGTA